>JAUPMG010000009.1:3007823-3019153 GCA_031762675.1 Pachysandra terminalis
CTGGTTGATGATTGTAATTGGTTCCTTTTAATATATTTTATCCTTTTACAAATCCGTCATCATCAATATCAATCCAAAACCAAACCGATCTAATTTGGTTTTAAAATAAAGGTGATCTTCTACTTTATGCATTAGTTTATGAAACAAATGTATATTGATTTGCCTCACCTTTACCCTTCAAATTATGAGGGACCTTCTCGATAGTGCGTATGAACAATATTTCAACCCGTATAATTGTGTTTGTTCATGGATTTTCTACTATGAAGATCCCAGATGTGCTCCTGTTATCTAAATAGGAGCATGACAAGTGTCTTGGGGAAACCCAAGAAAAGGGTGAACTGCACAGTGCCCTCCCTAGGACATGTGTCATGCTCTTGTTTACATAACAGGAGTATAACACGGGATCTTTATAACCGAAGATCCCGAGCTTGAGGTCTATAATTAGGCTTGCGAGTACTCGAGCCTGAGCCCCCCAAACAAGCTCGGCTCAGTTTGTATATGAGAGCCTGAGCCCCCCAAACAAGCTCGGCTCAGTTTGTATATGAGATTATATGTCCATATTCCTATATCTTATATTATGTATTAATATTAAATACACATGCTAATATATTATATCATATACAATCATAATCGTCAATTATAAAATTAATATATTTGTATTAATCTAAGCTTTTTTTGCGAATCGAGCCTTTTACGAGCCGAACTTGAGCACAAAATATTTTAACAAGTCTGAGCCCAAATTTTTTTAACAAGCCTGAACCTTAATCAAGGTTTATGAGTCCGAACCAAATTGGACATTAGTTTATGAAAAAAGGTATATTGATCTGCCTCACCTTTACCCTTTATGAGGAATCCTCTCGATAGTCCGTATGAATAATATTTCAACCCATATAGTTGTGTTTAGACATGGATTTTCTGCTATGAAGATCGCAGATGTACTGTTATGTAAACAGGAGCATGACAAGCGTTTTGGAGAAACCCAAGAAAAGGGTGAGCTGCACAATGCCCTCCCTAGGACATGTGTCATGCTCTTGTTTATATAACAGGAGTATAATACGGGATCTTCACAACAGAAGATCCCGAGCTTGAGGTCTATAATTAGGCTTGCGAGTATTCGAGCCTGAGCCCCCCAAAAAAGCTCATTATTTTAACGAGCTTGAGCCGAGCATGGGTAAGCTCGGCTCAGTTTGTATATGAGATTATATGTTCATATAATACTAAAACAATGGTTATTAAATGATTTAATTGAAGATAAAAGCTCTTCAACTAAAACTCAAAATGTGATTGAAATGCAAGCCACTGAAAATAATTTCTATTTCCGTGACACGCAATTAAATCAATGGTAAACGAATTTTCCACAACACAATGAATGGGAAAAATTCAAAAGACAAAGTTTCAAAAGTGAACCTATAGTCACTGAAGCCAGTAGTAGTAGCAATAAACCAATTGCTCCTAAAACCGTTAATATTCCAATAATGCCTGGTTCAAATTTTCAAAAAGAAAATGAAACCAAGGTCGCTGAAATTTATCATTTCCAACTACGAAATGTTAAAATCATATTTTTCCCATCTTATGGAAAAATAAATATACCTATGTCTTAGGTACTTTCTCTTTTCAAAATTATTAAACATATAATTTGTGCATTCTTGTTGACACATGAGCAACGTTTTCTTCTTGTCAATTTAATGCAATTCCTTCCGAACAATGAACTCTAATAAAACACCCTATTAGAGTTACATGTATTGATAGTAAACAAACCGCAATATATTTAAAAGCAAAGAAAATACCAATTTGGTTAAACAAGCAAAAATTTGTTGTACCAAAAGTATTATGCTTTCCCAACATGCATATTAGAAAACAACTTCTTAATAAATTATTTACCTATGCATATAAATCATCATTCCACTTCTTTTTCTCTAAATGAAGAGATTATAGAAATTCCTTTATTACAAGATCATTACTACAATTGTGATAGATGATGTATATCATTTAGAACAGTAGTTGAACAACAACTTGAAAACACATATAACAAAGAGCTTAAATTACAACCAGATTCCTAAAGTTTGCGCTACGCTTAGCAAAACGGCCAACAGAATAGGGGCTTTGAAACAGTAACAAGTCTAAACTCTTTTCTGTGCCACAGTTTCCAAAAGGGGTAAATGGGATCTTAATGACAGATAAATAAGAGCCAATATAAAGTTAATTGAGGGAAAAAGAAGGAAGCTTTTCAAAGTTGTTGATCAACTTAAATTCCAGATTATCTGTATAATGATGTAATAATCATACATTTCCCATATACATAAGTGCATACCAAAAATGCAGAACGTGTAGTGTATATTGAAAACATTAGTACCACAAAAATTCAGATTTATGAACAAGTACCTTCACCACTATTCACAATCCACATGTTCTTGATCTGGATTTTGAACTTTTTAAGGAAGAATCAAAACAGTTTCATTACCTTTAAGACGAACCTTTCGAAGCTTTTAATCGATTGTTTTGCCCCTCTAATCTTGCTTCAAGTAGCTTTGCCTTCAATGTATTCTCCTTCAATCCCCTTGGCAATTTCGAAGAAGATTCAGATATCTCGAGATCAGGAGATTGAAATCTTGACACCCACTGTTGTACCGGACTAGCATGGCCTCGCCAAGCAGAGCGACCACAAGAATCTTCTCTTCCTTCATTTTCCTCACGAGTCTTCCCACCTGATAACAAAGATTGACTTCTGATTAAGTTATCGATCACGTGTTGCGAATCCGATCCATGGGTTCCATCCCGTTTACTCCTTCGTTGGCGACTGCCATCTTTCATAACCTCGAAGCTTTCAGGCTTCTGGGAAACACTCGTTTCAACCGGGTTCCGGTTCACTTCTTCTCCCATTTTACTCTGTTCTCCATTGACAAACTGGCTACTGCTTTCATTACATGACAATGCCCAAGCCATCTGTTCTTCAAACTGTATTTGCATGCCGGATAGATTTTGGCTCTTGTTCTTTTCGCGACAAACAAGCTTTTTCCTCGGAGGGTTTGGTTTCACTGTGTCTTTAAGATGACTATCAACAGCTTCATTGCCCTGTGTTTTAAATCGGCCATTGCTTTGTTTCTCCCCCACATTCTTGTTTAGCTCGAAACAGTGTGACTCGCTTCCCGAAGAATCTTCTTCATCACCTACATCTTGAGGTGCACTTACAGCCTCATTCAAGGGGACGGACTCAAGAGAATGACGGCGCAAGAAACTCTCCATCTTGGGATCATTTGGGAATAAGTTATCGTTGTTTTTAGACCTACTTGATTGTTTAGCTTGAAGAAAGGTCTCGATTTCGAAGCTTAACTTATCCACTATTGTATTCTTTTCGGCGAGATCACACCGAGCTTCCGCTAGCTTCATCTGCATCCGCTCGTCAAGCCATGCTTCAGAAATATGGAGAATCAATCTATCATGGTCATCCCTGTCACCTCGATCCTTCTCAGACTGGTGCTTTAAGGCAGTCCGTACCTGCTGTTCATAATCTCCTATTCCCCTAGCAAACTCATCACATAGGTCTTCCAACAATTTCCGCGCTTTTCTCTCTCTTTCAAGTTCTTTCAGAGCTTTAGCATAGGCGGACTTCATCTCAGATAGCTCGCGAGCTAATTTCCTGTGCAGGCTCTCCGAACGCTTTCTCAACTTCCTCTCGTCTTCTAGCTCGTCCCTCACAGACTGAACCGCGGCTTTGATGCGGTCCTGCTCCTTGGTCTTCCTAACTAGTTTGTCCTCAGTAACTTGTTTCATCAGCTCGTCTATTTCTTGTCTATCTGTTTGCTGCTCCAGCAGCAACTCTTTGATCCTTCCCCGTGCATGGTCCAGCTCCCTCCTCAGTTCTTTTACCATTGATATATTGGATGAATGCTGTTCTTCCAGGCTCCAGATCCTATTCAATACTTTTAGCAACTCTGTAGATGTTTTAAGACTATAACCTGAATCCCCAAGCCTTCCCTTAAAGTCCAAAGAACTAGTGGGAGTGGCAACTGGGTTATAAGGAGCAACCTGCGAGGAACAAAAATTTATTCCAACCCTTATATATAATCAGGAGGTGATATATATGTGTGTGTGTGTGTGTATATATATTTGAAGAGAAAGTAATATATTATATAAATGAAAAGTATACAGATCAAAACCTGCTGTACATGAATAGTATACATGAAGTCGGCTAACAAAAAATATGCCCACCTCCAGTTATCAGCAAAAGAAATGTCCATAAATTCAGGTAGAACTGATGCCCAACTAAAGAATAAAGAGGTCGCTTTTCAGATGAGCAGGTTCACATCAAGCTCCTTTCCTAAAAAAATTTGCGATTTCTTTATTCTTTAGTAATCTGGGGACACTTTGGATTGAAAGCTATAGATAAATCTAATGAGTACTGTGAATATTGAAAATAAATGGCATCCTTAAAGCACATTGCTACAGTCAGGTCTAATGGACAAAGGGATTTTTCAAATAAAAAGTAACCCTCATTCACACACACACACACACATGGTTTCAAATGTCGGCGACATGTCACCTGACATATCACCACTTAAAAAGAAATTTCACACGTGCCGAGAGACACATGTGAGAATCGTGAATAAAATGGGGCTTTTGGGGGGGGGAGTCAATCATTTCGATCAACATTACATTTCCCCACATCCCCTCTTCCCCATTAATGTATTTGTGATTCGTGGGTATTGGAACATCCAAGATTTCCATGTCGATGTCGCCAGGTTGACCTATCAACATGTCGGCGACATATCACCAACATGAGGGGAAAAAAAGGGACATTAAGGGACATTGCTAATTAGTGTCTAAATACATCCAAAATGCAAAAAACAAAATGTCTACATATTAAGGGACATTGCTTGAGGGAGGTTCACCTACTTGCTGTAGGTGTGCAAGCTGTGTAAAAATTGATGTAATATGATCCACTTAAGCTATATCCTAATACATTGCACATCTCACAACTAAAAGTATAGGAAAATAAGCAAATAAGATGCATACCATACCAATTTTAAATCATAATTTCAAATTTTTTTCAATCTGTTTTCATTTTATTTTTTATTTAGCAAAATAGTTAAACAGTTTCATAGTTAATATTTACTAACATACAATTTATTTCAAAAAAAATTGAAATGTTGAGAGACATGGGGTAAATATTGAAAAAAATTGAAATTTTTTCCCCATGTCGCACAAAACCAGGGTAAAAATGATTTACCCTCAGGTTTCGTGTGCCCTTAGTCCAAATCGGCGACATGTCGTCCGACATGGGAGACATGTTGCTGACATTGTAAACAATGGGAACATCTATGATAAACTTATGACATTTTATTACTTTTATAGTCATTTATACTATGTCATGTTATTTATGTTATGCTTTGTTGAATGAAGTAACCCTTTACTTTACAATTTACAGCATGCAATGCATACAAATTACCAAGTTAAAGGTTCTTTATGTTTTATGATGTTTTTTTTCAACAAATTCTGATGTGTTTTAGTGTATTTAGTTAATATTTATACATAAACTAAGATTTAATAATAAAAAATGTATTTGGGTGGAACTTCCCCACTTTTTCTTTAATCTGGGGGAAATTTCACCCATGTCGGCGACATGTCGAAATGTCACGGGCCAAACTCAGCGATACGGCCAGCGACACTGACATTTACAACCTTGCACACACACGCACACAAATCAATACAATACTCATAATTGACACAAGTTGGATTCAAAAACTACAGATGACGGTGTGACATCCGTGATTTCCTTTTCATTACTCTACAAATACCAACAAACATCTCTCTTTCATCAAATTTCCTAAATCAACAAAGTACCCATAATTGACACAAGTTGGATTCAAAACTACAGATGCCGGTGTGACATCAGTAATTTCCTTTTCATTATTCTACAAATACCACTTAACATCTACAATTGAGTATCATGTCTGCTTTTAAAGCACGGATTTTTAGGTGGCAATGTAACATCACTGCTCATCCCTAGTCTACAAGTATATAAGAAGACTCATAATCATAATCATCATATGCATAATGCTTATCACTGTATTAAATAGTTACTTCAATTGAATTTTTTAATCATACTGCAGAGTTCATGAACCTATTTTGCTGAATTCAAGATATGTACCGGCATTGGATTCTGATTCCCATGCCGTACTAATGCAACATTACTCAAGGAACATTCAACATAATTTGATGACCCCCCTCATTTCTCTGGTTATTCGTAACCTTGATAGACCCTTTAATAGTCGAGATGACTCAACTATATGAGAGTTCAACCTTGACAGTATCTGAGCCATAAGCTCTGTGCTCCTCATTGATGAGAGATTGTAATTATATGAATTCGACAAGTAGGTCCATTAACATATTTCTTTTCAGACTTGCTCCTTGTGGTCCCCGCCTGTCCCTCCTAGAGTCAAAGATTTCACTTGGACCGCTTTACTTTATTGGATCAATACTGCAGATATGCTCCAACGTAGGCGGAGGTTTATGGCCCTTTCTCCTAACATGTGCTTCTTGTGCAGAGCGGCGGAAGAGTTCCTAGATCATATTTTCATTCACTGCCCTTTCGTCTCGAAGATTTGGGCCTTTTTCATTCGGTCCACCGGGAGGGTGTGGGTTTCTCCAGGGAGCCATTTGTCAGCTACTGGAGCAGTGGGTCTTTCCGGGTCTTGCTGAGAGGGGGCACGATTTTGTTTTCGATGGTCTTTCAGGCTGTGTTGTGGTTTGTGTGGAAGGAGCGGAATCAGAGGATTTTGCAAGATGTGACGACTTCTGCCTCGTGTGTCATGGAGGGGATATTGTCCTCTGTTGCTTTCTGGGCCTCTGTTCGGGGCCAATTCTTTGGACTGTCTGCGAAAAATATTGTACCTGAGTGGCATTCGATCTCTTCGTGTGCTAGTTTGCCTCAGGTTCGCCAGTTGCTTTCGGCCCCCCTCTCGGTTGGATGGGTGGTGTTATCCTTCACGGCTTTCTGTCCCGTTACCTCCGGTCCTTCCGGGATTGGTGGCATGTTCCGGGATCAGGATGACATACCCATCTTTGCTTTCTCTGGCCCAGCAGTTTCGACTGAGCTCGTGCGGAATGAGCTGGTGGCTCTTGTGACGGGTTTGAGGTTTGGACGTGCACAAGGTTTTCTGGACATTGGGATTGAGTGTGGTACTCCCCTTATTATCGATTGCATGGAGAGACAGGTCACTCATTTGGTTCGTTTGGCTTTGTCTCTGATTAGAGGGTGTAATTTTTCATTTTTTGAGCCATCTAGGGTGTCTAATCAGTTGGTAGCTGACCTTGCGAGGAGAGGCGCTAGTAGGGTCTCTATGGTCACGGGTGATTTGGTTCGAGTCACATCTTGACTTTAGTTTTTGGGTTGTGTGTGCGGGCACTCTTGTGGTGTGCTTCCTTTTTCTTTTTCTTTATCCAACTCCTAGTCCTTTTTTCTGTTTTGGTGCCACTGGTAGAGGTCTTCTCTATAGTGGTTGTTGTACATTCTCCCTCTCTTTTTATATATTCATGACTTATCAAAAAAAAAAAACATATTTCTTATGTATAGGAACCAAGGACTAATTTATTGGTTAACACTGAAGTCATGCTTTTCAAGTTCTCTTGAGTAATTCAAGTTTAGATGTCGGTATGCAGAGATAAAGAACTCTAAATGCACCTGTATATGTCACACTTAGAATTGCTACTAAACACCATTTTTCTCTCCTGTGTAAGTGGACATAGTAGTTTTTATATAGTAGGTTTACTTCCCTAATTCTGAAGTTTTTTTTATCATCTAAGCTTCAATATCATGGTCATGATGTGATAGGCCAATAAGATGCGCTTGGGCTCAAACCTGGATCTCTAGCTTGTGTGAAGAAATCTAGGTCCAAATAATTTTTCAAATTAGTTTAGAGCTTGAGTCACCTTTGATTCATTCTATTGTATCAAATTTCATTCCAGTATCGGCCCTAAAAGAATAGAAATCCAATGTTCAATTCTTATCAGGAATTTACTGCCCTCTTTGTAATATGATTTTCCAGATCCTTTAACTAATATAAGAAAAAAATTGTTCACAGAAAAAAAAAAAGGAAAAATAAAGCAGATAAAAAGAAAGAATGTTTACCTCCATTGAGCTGCTTCCATAACTTGCAGGATACATAGGCTGTAGTGCATGACCATTCTGTTCAATAGAGCGGTGGTGTTGCATAAGCGATGCCGCAACATGCCTCCTTAAACTACTTGCACTTGCTGGCTGGTAAACAAACAAGTAATAATCAGTTTTCAAAGAGAGAAGTTTCAACTTAGTGACTTCAAAGTTCTAGGGGGCTGGAAAGATTAGACTCATAATCCTCATATCATGCAAAGTATCTATGACTCTTCACAAGCAGTCAATAAATGGACTGTCTCTTGAGTGGAGAATTCCCCCAAAATTTAAACCAACTTATCATAATCAATTGTAATAAAAGTAGTTTTTTCCAACTTAAAGTTGTTTCACAATCCCATTTCATCATCAATTGATTAGATTTGAACTCCTCCACGAGCTCGTCCCCCAATTTGACAGTGCCAAAATAGAAAAGAAAAGAAATCGGTGGGTCACAGGCACAGTGTAAGCAGTAACTTTATCATGGATGATAGACATTAACTCAAGTTTTCTAAACCAAACCAGAACTGCAGAAATTGCAACAAAAGCTTGAAGGTTTTGAAGGAAAAAAATTGCACGATAACTGAAGATAATCCCTGGACTCTTCCTAGGTAGAAAGTATTTCAAATTTTAACAGGCTTTATAAACTTAAAGGCTAAGAAAATAATATAAACAATTCCCGCTACTGAACATCTCATTTATCAAAAAAAAAAATAGCTGAGTGAAGTTGTATGCAACCGAAACTGGTATTGACACGTGCTCAATCTCGAGAGCATTGTGGATATTGTAATGGTCCAATGCAATACGGGATATCACTCTATACGGCACAAGAACACAAATGGAAGGGAAAAAACCCAATATGTGGAAGAGATGGAGGTTGGGGTGTGCGTGTGTTGGTGAGGGAATGAGTAAGAGGCCCGTTGACCAGAACAAAGAGTGAAGAGGAAATTGTTGCTTGAGAAATTTGGCATTAAGATACCCAAGTGACATTGCTCTCATCAGTAGTTTGAAGAAGAAACCCATAAGCTGTTACTAGACTATCAATGATGTAATGTAGGCAAAGATTTTTCATGGCTACAAGTATGTCAATGAATATCTTGCACAGAACTAGGAGAGGAATTTTTATTTTTATTTTACTGAGATAAATATAGTGGAGGTTTTCCTTGGTGCTAGCTCCTACTCACCTCAATCCATCCACCTAAAATTCTGCATTGGAATGGATGAGTCTACCAGGCCGTGGCAACTGACCCTATTTCCATCAACGTAGTTCATCGATTCTTGTAATAAAACCCGAACCCACTGGTTAGTTGTATCTGGTAACTTATCAGACAGTTCCACTTTAGATCTAGATTATGTCCTTCTGTTGATTTGGTGCCTATAGATGAACTAAAGCTTGAAGATTAAACATTCAGCTACAGCTTGAAGTTTCTTACCAAAAAAAATAATTAAACAACACATTACAAATGCTAAATAAATTGAAGATTTTTCTTCCTTCAATGAATAGAAACCATTATAAATTATAGTGCAAGAGGGAACATTGTTTGAGATTTCTTTAATAAACAGAGCACCAATAACAGCATCAAATAACCAAATCAATCACAGAAGTTCATTGAAAACAATGAAAAAATTATAAAAATGGATTCAAAAGGCTGAAATCAGACAAGGGCAATCACCAAACCAAAAGAATTTATGCTTAAGATATAAAAAAGAAATCCAGAGAAGTATTATTTTATTTTATTTTTTTCAGTGGAAGACCAGCACAACAACAGAAAATAACATGAAACAGGAAATTACAAAAAATGTGGAAAACCCAGATGAATTCAACAGGACAATAACCTAAAATAAGGACGAAAGAGACATCCTTCTGCTAATAAAATTCATCTTCTTCCTTTTTAATTAGACAAGGGCAAATCACAAACCAACAAAATCACAAGACAATCAAATAAATATTCCAAATAAGTCATCTTTCTTGAAATAGAAATCAACCCAAAGAAAAAAAAAGGGCATCAACATCAAACACCCTAGAAAAAACAGACCAAGAGAATAAGATCCTGTTCTTGGTACCTACCTGCTCAGGAGGACTATAAGGAGGATCGGCCAAATGGGTAGGAAGTTCAAGACCCTTGTCCTTATGGTGGTGGTGGTGGCGAAGCCTAGCACCACCCTTGTTCATCTTAGCACGATGGAGGTGCGGTTGAATCTCCCAGAGGTTAGCACCGAGCTTTCTAGCAGAGACTGAAGGAGGTAAAGTGAGAGGTTCTTTAATGGAGGAATCCTGAGCACCCCCAAGTCTCCATGAGGGCACTGGAGTACAAGGGCCCCCTCTTTTCCCTACCAAAATCCCGCGTTTCAACTTTATCCCTAAAAATTCCTGCTTTTCTGCTTCCTCCTCTTCACCTTTTTCTTCTCTTTCCATCTCACTCTCTCTCTCCTCTCTCTTTCTTCCAAGTTCAAACTACTACTGCCTCTTCTCTCTCATCACCCCCATCTCTCTCTCTCTCTTTGAATTTAATGTCTTGGTGTGGCTCTCTTACATTCTTCCTAGTTCTTACAGTAACAGAATCTTTTTTCCTCCTAGATCTTCTCCTTTTCTTTTTTCTGGGTTCGGTGTTCCTGTCCTCCCTCGTAAAAGTGAAGAATAAATATTAAAAAATTCAGAACTGAAATGATGTTTTTGTTTTGTTTAGGCTGAGTTGTCTTTCCAGACTTTGAAGCTTGGTCAGACATGAATTTCATACGTGGCAGTTTTTCTTTTAGAATACTTATCTACGTGTACAACCTTATATGTCAAGTTAAATCTACAAAATAATAATAATAATAATAAATTAAATAAATAAAACTTGAAAACCTTTTTGATACGATTAGGGATGGCACCGGGTGAGTTTTTGATGAACCCTAATCCGACCTTGTACCAAATCTGCTTCTGACATTATCGGGGATTAGGGCTGTCAACGAACTGAGCTAGCTCGGTTCTGGTTCGGGCTCGGTTTGCATATGAGCCGAGCTTGAGTTCAATATTTAGGTTCACGAGCCGAGCCTGAGTCCAAAAAAAAAGTTCATTATTTTAACGAGCCTGAGCCGAGCTTCGGTAGGCTTAGTTCGGTTAAAGTTTAGCTCAGTTTTATATATCGTATATAAATTTGTATATCATAGGTATCATATATATATATATATATATATATAA
>JAUPMG010000009.1:3033740-3047233 GCA_031762675.1 Pachysandra terminalis
AACTAAGAGGGACAAAAAATTAAAAAGAGATCACATCCTAGTGTGTCAAATCTAAAAACATTTAAAAGTATAATCACTAACAAATATCTCAGATTAGAGAGAGATATCAGAATTAAGGAAAGAAACAAAGATTGGAGAACCGTAGAACAACTGAACTTCAAAGACTAGAACCATAGAAAAAAAGACCTTTAAAAACTATCTGATTAAGAGTGTTAAAAGAAAAAAATGGAAGGGTAAAAATCATTTCAGGCCCCTACAACATAATCAAAATCACCTTTAAGTATAACCAAAAACTACGCCATTCCCCACAAGGAAAAAAAAGGGAAGAAAGACTGGAATTCATCTAATGTGGATTGTAAATAAACTATTATCATCATTATGACATTATTACAGACATTACCATTAGATATAGCCAGGGCTGTCAACGGATCGGATTCGGACCAGATCAGGGAATATCCATATCTGATTTGATTAGAACTCGGATCGAATCGGATCATACTTTATTGCATCGTCGGATCATAAATCCCTTACCAAATCCGATTAATTTCGGATCGGATTCGAATGATTATCAGATTTTTTGGTAAACCTATTTTGTAGATATAAGAAGTCAGATGAAAAGAAATATAATTTGATATATATTTAATTTTTAAGTATCCTAAATTAATGACTTATTTCTAATTAGATGTTTAATGCTTATAGTCACCCAAAATTATACATGTCTACCTGTAATATACATTTCATATATTTATATATGCACAAATGGAATAGGATCGGACTCTTATCGAATCGAATCGAATCGAATCAACCTATATCCGAATTTGATCTGATTAAAGTCGGATCGAATCAGATCATATCTTATTGGATTATCGGATCAGAAATCCCTTACTAAATCCGCTTTTTCCGGATCGGATTCGGATCGAACTCGGATCATGATCTGATCCATTGACAGCCCTAGATAAAGCCAAGTCACCCCAGATATTACGAACAAAAAAATTAATTGAGCTAGAAAAAGCAGGCTAGATAAATCTAATGCCAAACCAACTCCAGTTTTGGGCGATTCGGGTTTATGTATTTCAAGATTTATATTTAAAACTCAGATTGGAAAGTAAAAATCAAATAACCACGTACAAAAGAGAAAAAAAGAACGAAAGATTGAAGTCCATCTCCAGAAAACCATAGCTAAATTGTCATCATACATATTAAATCAAATTCCAAAAAATAATAAAATAGAAATAATTAAAAGAAAAAGAACAGATATAACCAGATTAATAAATGGAAAAAACCAACAAATCTATATTTTAGACCCGAAAATTGAAATTCTAAACAACAGGAAGCAGACAACTTTTCTAATCTCATCATATTAAATTCATACTAAAAAAATAAATATTATCAGAGTATAAACACCTAAAAACCACGCATTAGTTCTCATTTAAATCTTATCTAGACATCTATATCGCATTCAAGAAAAAGTAGGAAACTCAAACCTCTAAACCCACACAACACACAATGAGTAAAACGAAGTAAACAATAACATTTAACAAACATAATAATATTATTATCATTGAATTAAAATAAGAAAATAAAACGACAATTTTCACCTGGTTTTCACTAATAGAAAAAGTTGTTGCAATCCAGTCGTTCATAATCTTATTAAACATCAAACGATTCATAGCCTACAGCAAATCATTCATTAAAAAATAAAAAATAAATAAAAGCTAGATAGGGAGATTAAACCGTGGAACCCCATTAATTATTAAACACCCAACTTGTTAGAAACAATAGCAGTAATAATAACAAGAACAAATGCCCAGATTTAAACACAAAAGATCTTCGAAAAAGAGACCCCAAAATGAGTAAAACTAAATTAATCAACAAACAAAAAAAAAAAAAGGGTATCCCAGAAGAACATACCTTGCTTGAAACAGAGCTTTGCTATTTATTCGCTACCCACCTTTCCCTTTTCTGACCAAACGGGTGTTCTTGTTTTTATCCAGATTCTCTAGATTTGGCAGGAAAGAATTGGATAATAGAGAGTATTACACCGAATGCAATAACCTTCTTCTTCTTCCTCCAAGGTGAGATGGTGTGAAATAGTACAGCAGAACGCAAGGAGAAATGAAATTAGTCGCTCAGTATTTATCAACAACTACAACGACCATGTACGCAATGTTCTAGAGAGAGAGAGAGATGAAATATTGGACTTTGTTTGATAGGCAAAAACAACGACGACGACAGGTAGGGAATGAAAGGCAAGGCGGTTTCTCGCTTTCTTATACAGCCATTGAGAGAGTTTCGGATTTGGATTTTGAGACTTTTGAGAGATGAAGAATGATGTGCTTTTTAAGCTTTTATTTATTACCCTTTTTGAGAGAAGAGAGAAAAACTTAAAAAATATAAATAAATAAAGGCAAGAGAGAATTTTTTTATTTTTTTATTTTTTTTGTCTTAACCACTTAGTGTCCCCACAACCACTTAGGTGCGGGACTCATTCACGCTCGGGGCGAGAGCATGGTAAACCTTTGGCTTGTTAGCAAAACGTGAAACGTCAAAAAAAAAAAAAAAAAAAACCAAGGAATCGGAAAAAATACGAGTTTAATATTGTTTTAATTTTAAAAAGCGTAGTAAAAAATGGTCAAATAAATAAAAACGTAAAAAATATGTTTAATAAATAATTCGAGTTTAATAAGTATTTTGTACAAAAAAATTAGTTCAAAAAACTGTCAAAATATATATATATATATATAGATATAAAAGTATTAATAATTAAACAATAATTTTTTTTTAAAATTTATTATAAAATTTTTTAACACAAAAATAAAGTTGTCGGCTAGTACACATTTGTCATTGAAACTTCTAATGGAAAACTTACTTTTTTTGGTTAACTTTAAACTCTGACTTTTTTAAACATATTTTTTTTTCGAAAAAACATAAAAAATGCGTTTTAAATGGTATCTAAATAAACGCATTTTTTTGCTTACAAAACATTTTAAACGTTTATGCATTAAAATGTGTTTTTTCAAAAAAACACAATTTTAAACAGCATTTTGCTAACAATGGCCTAGAGTGCATCTAGTCGGGACTCTAACTCTAGACTTACTTGCGGAGACGCCCATTATATATTTTTGGCCTCACTCCTGAAGAAGAATAATAGTGTCTAGACTCTGGCTCATCAAAACCCCTCATATTCTCTTTCTTTCCTTTCTTTTACTGCTTTCTATTTCGTTCTTCCTAGGGCTTCCCCATTCTAGTGTTCTTACTTCTTTGGGGTAATACTTAGCTGTCCTTAATTCTAAAGTCCACCTCATGACGTAACCTTCTTTTATATCCTGCTTTTATAGAACAGTGAGGAAACAAATCCATAATGGACATTTTTTTTATTTTTTTATTTTTCTCTTTTGTTCTTTCCATGTGAGGGGGTAGAGAGGGACCATGGGCCTTCTTTTCTTACATTTAGATTTTTTTTATTTTTAGATAAATACTAAAAGGATATAAAAACATTAATAATTAGAAATATTGCTTTAGTGTAATCAGTTTAGAGAAATTGCGAAGACATTTAATCTTTGTGGAAAAAACAATTTTTAAAATTTTTTTTATTGCTCTTTGTTGCAAATGAAGTGCAAAAGAATTTTCATAATTGTTTTTCCTCTTTATTTTAAGAGAGAAAAGTTTGAAGTGTTTTTCATGGAAATAAGGCTCTTCTTAAAACGTACTTTCTAACTGTCCACATTTTCCAACAAACCAAACACAAATTTTATTTAAAAGTTCGCTTTCCTTATTATTATTTTCCTCCTACAAATTCTGACTAATCAAACACAAACTTAAGAAAAATAGTATCTTTATGCAAAAGGAAGATACGACATATAAAATAATAACATTAAAGAGTCAAAAATAAACTAATTTGTTGACGAGACATTTTAATAGTCATGTTAACCATAGTTTTATAGATCGGACGATACTGGTCCGGACTAGGACTGGACCATAGCAGTCCGGTTCTAACCCCCGATACAAAGGAATGTATTACTGGGTTATGGACTTGCGATTCGGTGACCGGTTCCGGAGGTCTGACGATCGGTCCCGTCGGTCCCTCCGGTCCGGTGACCAGTCTCCGTCGTTTTGAATTTTTTTTTTTTTTTTTGCTTTCTGTACTGGATCTGGATCGGCCGGTACCAGTCCGGACTGGCGATCCGAACTGGAACCGGATGGGATTGGTTCGGCCTCCAGTTCCGGTATTTTAAACCTTGATGTTAACTATTTATCCGAAATATTTGTTTTTCCTTTAATAGAAGTGAGAAGAAATATAGACAATAAAATAAAGGATTGAGTAGAAGATAATAACATTAATTGTGTTTTATCTTTTTCCCCACTTTTAATTATATCAAAAAGCTGCAATTTAATTAGCTTTATATTAGCAAATGTAACAAAACAGGATGTAGTATATTATTATCCTATCTAATTTTAATTGTGTCAACATTACTATAAGTTGATATAATATAATATATTTAAATAATATACATATAATATAATATATTTAAATAATATACTGATATTAGATGTTATTAGTTATCTATTATGAAATAAAGTTGATTCTTCAAAAACTTATTAATTAGTTTTTTTTTTTTTTTTTTGGTCTTATACCACGTGGTGTCTCCACACCTATATAGGTGTGGAATTGATCCACGTTCAAGGCGGGAGCATTAAAGGTAAACCCCTGATTACGAGTGCTTCTAGTGGGATTTGAACTCCACTTACTTCCGAAGACTCCCACTAGAGCTCAGCTTGCTAACAATTGTGTGTGGTGGTTTTAATTAATTCTTACTTATAAATTATTAGTTATTAGAGAGTGAATTCACTGTACACATGTGTGCACTTTTTTTTTTAAATAAAAAAAAAATTAAAGGTTAAGATAATGGAAAGTAGAGACGAAAGAGAATAATTGTAAAACTCAATGGAGAAAACGTCAACCACGAAACCGGAACTGTATCAAATCTTGGAAGGTTGGTTAGTGAATGGGTAGTGGGAGTGGTGAGCTAGCTCACCCAATGGTCATTGGAAATTGGTGGCCAACGCAGACTTGGTGGGGTCTCGCGTGTTTCACCACTTCCATGTTTTATATAATGATAATCCGCGTCTTCTTTTCTATCCGGATTTGCTTCCTTGAAAGGCAATCTTATTTTCACTCTACTTATAACTGCATCCACTCCATTACAGTTAGGACTAGGCTTGTCAACGGATCGGATCATGATCTGGATCTGACCCGATAAGACCGGATACAGTGTAGGATTTACGATCCGATATGTAAATAAAAATGATCCGATCTGATTCGAAATCTAATTGGATCAAACTCGGATGTATAGAGATTCGATCCGATTATATATATATCCTAAAGTTCTAAAAAATATCATTAGACATTTGTTATTATTTTCAAATTATTTTTAAATATAATAATTAATTATTTAAATATTTAAAAACCTAAAGATAAAATTGACACACTTTACATGTTATCGGATTGGATTCAATATTCGAATCCCCAATCAAATTCGAATTCGAATTATCTATTTCGTATCCGTCGGATCTCGGATCGGATTCGGATATGTTGCGATTCCGTCCGAATCCGACCCATTGGCAGGCCTAGTTAGGACTGTCAATGGATTGGATCATGATCCGCGTCTAAATCCGATTCTATTTTGGTGTATATCATTTTGTTATATATATATATATATATATAAAAATCATATAATTAAAAATAAATCATTAATTAAAAAAATGAATACATACCAAATTAAATTTCTTTTTTATCAGCTTTCTTATAACTTTAAATTAGTTGTACCAAAAAATCACATAATAAACTAATTGGATTTGGTAAGGGATTTATGATCTCACGATCCAATAAAGTATGATCAGATTTGATCCGATTTTTAATCAAATCAAATTTGAATATGCCCTGATCCGATCTGAATCTGTTAACAGCCCAAATTATAGTAATTTTTGCCTATAGTCCAGTTGGTCCACTCAACCTAGGGGTGGCAATGGGCTAGGTGACCCGCCCGTCCTGATCAACCCAACCCTATGATTGGCCAGGGTTGGGCAAGGGGAAGGAGCCCGTAAGGTCGAGTTGGACTGAAATTTATGGCTTGATTAGATTTTCGGACCAGGCTTAGGTTTATGTTAGATTGACCCTAGGGGTGCAACTGAGTTGGGTTTGGTCCGGGTTGACCTCAATCCAAAACCAAACCAAGGTGTAACATATCAACCCAGAACCGAACCGAACTGAATTGAGAACCGAAAATCCTAACCCGAAAACCAAACTGAAATTAACTGAGAAGCCCTAAACCTGAACCAAATTGAACCGAAATTACTAATTTCGATTCGGTTTGATTCGGGTTAGTTCGATTTAGAGCAAATTAATGATTTAGACTAATTGACAAGGGCAATTATTATAGAAAACGAAATTATGTAGCTTAACAACAACCTTAATCAACAAATTATAATAAAAGACCTAAAAAAGTGTCTTATCTATAATCGGTTTGGTTCGGTTCAAATAGAAAAATAATCGGTTTGGTTTGGTTTGGTTCAGATAGAAAAATATGTATGTATTAATATACACCGGGTTTCGGTTTGGTTCGGTTTAGAAGCATGTATATATACGTCGGGTTCGGTTTAACTGTACTACAAACCCAAAACCAAACCATTTTAATTCGATTTCGTATTTTCTGAACCAAAACCGACCCAAACCAACCTAAAATCGGTTTGGGTCAGTTTGGTTTATGTTTTAACCGACCCCAGTTGCACCCCTAATTGGCCCGACCCGACCTATGCATTACATATAATTACTATTTTTTTATATTGTATAAATATAAATATTATACTATCAATACAGATGTATATTACTTTCATTTCACAATCATACTATTTTATAGCTTAATATACTACAAATCTCAAAACTTTTACTAGTTTTTTTTTAATAGTATTTATTGAAATATCCTTGTAATTTATAGTTTTTTAATTTTAGAAAATAACCCATTTGAATTTGTAGGGCCAGGCTGAACTGGGCTCAAGCTTACACCTTTGAACCCCTAACTCAGCCTCAGATTTTGGGACACAATACATAATGTCCCATATAAACTATTTCTCTCTAATCTTTTTCTTTCTTCTTACAAAAATCACCTTGTTCTCCTATTCTTTGGTGTTAGCAACATAAAACAGATAACAACTTATTTGAAGAGCTGCAATTATAGTCCGGCCCACATAACCAAACCCTCATAATAGCCCAAACCCAATTAACTGGTCCAATTGGATTTGGATTCAGTCCGAATTTAGTTTTAGATTCTGAGTTTGGACTGAAATTAGACCAGCCCACAAGTGAAGTTGTGATTATATTTCCTTTATACTAATCCCGCACGGTAATTCTCCGTCATCTGATTTTCGCATCTTTCTTTCCCGCCGTCGTCCTTCTCCCGTTCCGGTTCTTCAACACTGTTGATTTCGTTGATGAAGATGAAGCTGTGGAATCCATTTCGTCAGAACAGTCCCCGGAATCTCCACGTTAGTCGCTTTTGGTAGCTCGATCTTCGCGATCGCAGCGACACAGGAGACTCTTTCTCGTGAGATCACGGTGTCCGATTGCCGAGATTCCAGTCAAGGTTAAGAAATCAGGACTGTTAAAAACCAATGCGTCGAAGTTGATAGCTGCATGAAATCTCACGGAGAGTCGTCAGATCTAGAGAGCAGCGAACGAGAGGGCAGCAATGCCGGCGGCGGAGGATAAGACGACAGAGACGGAGTTGCAGATACGGAGAGAGGATCTTTGAAGGAAACAAAGGCGTATTAGACATCGACGGAGAAGGAGGATTGTTTCGTTGGAGATCCGCGAAGATGTAGAAGATAAAATTGTCGTTTCAGGTAGAATATTCGCCGCCGATACTGTCTATTCATGTCCGGAGCGTTAGCCCCGGATCTTCTGTGCCGAAGACTGGTGTGCTGAGAAGTGTGCTAAATTTTAACGCTCCCGGATCTTATGTGCCGAAGACCGGTGTGCTGAGCGTGTGCTAAATTTCTGGTGGCGACGTCTGTCCAAGGTGGACTGGGAGAGTTATATGAACCGTGATTGATCTGATCTAACCAGGAGAAAGTTCAATGAGGAATTACCAAAATAGCCTTTCTCAGACTATTAACAGGAAGAGGAAGTCTCTAAACTGCAAACAGAAATTGGATGAAGAAAGGACAGGACTAAAGACAACAACATCAATTGCATTACAGACATTAGAACTCAAGCACATTACACACATACATACAACCTTTGAGGAAATGAGGACACAGGAGGACTATTGTTTGAGCTTTACATTGCACAGCCCACTACCTTTTTTGGTGCTTTCTCATTCTCAATTTCTTCTTCTTCGTCAACTTCCTCTCCAAGTCTCCGACTCTTCCATTCAAGTCAGAAATAACATACAATTGCTCTTTCCCTGCTTGGATAAGCTTCTCCAGCATCTCCCTTAGTTTCTCATTCTCCTCTATTAACATCGCACGAGCCCCACCGAAGTTGGATTCATGACGAAGGTCCTGCCTTTCTTCTTCTGCTGAATCTACACTTACTGGAGCGGAGTCTATGCTGGTGATCACTGCTACTTCTTCTTCTTCAGCAGTTTCAGATTCCCCAAATTCTTTCTTCTCCTCTTTATGTAGTTCTGCCATCATATCCTCAACTCTGGGTACCTCAATTGCCGCTAATGGCTTCTCCGTGTCTCCTTCATTGGCTTCCTCGCACGGCAATTCCATCTCCATCTCTTCCCTTGGGGCCATAACATTAGAGATCTGGTAGACTTCTGAAAGCTCCTCCATATGGCCATCGTCAACTAATAATGATGGCACAGGTACTGGTGCCTCTGGTTTGAGGACTTCGCCGAGTTGATCATCTTGGCTGTCCTCATTTCCGGGTGGCAAAACCAGGAGCTCATCAGGTTCGCTGCCAGCACCTGGTTCCTCCTCCGGTTTGAAGACTTCTGCATGTTGATCATCTTGGCCGCCTTCATTTCCAGGTGGCATAGCAAGGACCTCATCAGGTTCTATGCCAACATCTCCTCCATCTGTTAGTATATCTTCCTTGTCTTGCTCTGATGATTTAGCAAGGACCTCATCAGGTTCTATGCCAGCATCTCCTCCATCTGTTAGTATATCTTCCTTGTCTTGCTCTGATGATTCTTTGCCGGTATCTCCTATTGACAAATGCATTGGCTCATCCATTTTTGGAGCTTCAGCCTCTGGTTCTGACTTGACTTCCGCTTCATTAGACTTGGCCCCTCCATCCTGCAATCCGTAACGGTTCCTTGAGTTGGAATCTTCATCAACAACTCCTTGTGGTGGCTCTTCCGCACAATTTACTTCCACATCTTTGTCCATGAGTAATGAATCACAAACTTCAGTCACATTGTTGTTGACTTCCAGTTCTGGATGAAGTTCATTTGTAAGGGAGGATCCAGCATGTGGCTCTTGCTCGCACTCATTTGTCTCATCTGTAACTAATGGAGCTTCCCCAGACCTCTCCATTATTGATTCAGTCTCATGACACGATTTTTGAGTCTTCGCCGTTTCCTCTGGCTTAACAGCTGACTCCTCATTCATATCATCTTCTGGTTTCTTAACAAGTTCCGTTACTTTTGCCTCTGGTTCCTCCCCCTTTTCCATTGGAGATTCAAGGGATTCAACCCCAATGTCTGCCCAAGCGTCTTTTTCAATCAATTGGGGCTCTGCAACTTTCCCCAAGTAGAGGTGCTGATCATAGCTTGGTTCCACCTGCATGTTCTCATTATCATTCTCATCATTTTCCGGTTCCTTTTGCTCATCTTCTACAGGTTTAACAGGAAGCACTTCTTCATCAAGTTCCTCAGACTTCAGACTGGTTAGAGAATCAAGTTTCTCCTGCAGCCGAGTGAGTTCCCTCGCCGCTACTTTTCTCATATCCCTAAGACTTGGGTGCAAGCCCTGATAATAGATATGCACA
This sequence comes from Pachysandra terminalis, assembly GCA_031762675.1. NCBI lineage: Eukaryota > Viridiplantae > Streptophyta > Magnoliopsida > Buxales > Buxaceae > Pachysandra > Pachysandra terminalis. Next base: position 3,043,738 of record JAUPMG010000009.1, read on the forward strand.
TTGAGGATCAGGTGAGTACTATACTACACATTAGCAACAGAAATCAGAGCTTCTACTTCTTTCTCAGAAAGAAAAAGCATATAAAGCCAAGCTATTGAGAAAACATATCAAAAAAATGGAATAGCAAGTACACATACCTGTATGGTATCCAACTGTAGTAGTAGATTCATTATAGTTTCACCAATGACCACCCTTTGCTTCTCATCGTTCCGGAGCTCCGCAATGGATTCAAGATCATGAAGACGGTTCCGCAATCCCTCAACCTGCTGTTGGATCTTTGTTAACTGCTTCAATTTATTTAATGGTTCCCACTTTCTCACCTCGAATCCGCGATAAGCAGACTGAATAATTACAGCTGCTTCTGTAGGTAATAATTCTTTTTTCCTTTCCTCGATTGCTTCTTGAGGTAGCTTCTGTTTGGCTTCCATCTGTTCTTCATGAGAAACGATAGGCACACTCGATGGAATCGAAGTTCGATCCCCAATTTGGACATCTCCTTTCTTCTTTTGATCCTCAGTCCTCTCATAAACTTCATCAGCTACACTTTCTTTCTCCTTTGGACCCATTTCTGAAGAAGTAGGAGGCGTCCCATTGGAGTTTTCTTGCATTTTTGCCTTGTGACGAGGAGGACTCGAAGACCTCAACGTTCCACTGCCATTTTTCTTCTTTGGCAAGGGATCAATTCTCAAACAGATTGGAGGCAATTTCGATGCTTTTTGGGAAGATGAAGACTGCTTTCTTGGACTATCAGGGGATTTCTCCACTTCTTCTATCTTCTTCACAGTAATGATTTTAGATTTATTCTCAGTCTCTCCTGAGATCCTCTCTCTGCACTCTTCTATCTGCTTCACAGGAATGCTCTTAAACCTAGAATCTTTCTTCAAATGAACTTCACCACCAGAATTATCAACACCAACTGGTTTGTCCCCATTCTCATGATTATCAGAAAGCCTCTCAGAGACATTCTTGAAATTGCAAGGCAGATCTTCTTCAGAATGAGGATATTGAATCTTTTTGTGTTCATTTTGCCCAGGAGAGTGAGCTTTCTGGTGTTCCTCTTGCTGAATCTTATTCTTCTCACCTCCTTGCATCAAAGATTTGAAACTCTCCAGATCAATTGGGAACCACCCACACCTTACATTGGAATCATCCTGGTCAAGAAACTTCTTGCTCTCACTGGGCTTCATCTTTGGCTCTGATTCAGAAACCCCATTACTCTCTTTGTTCATATAATCCGATGGAATCCACATGATTGGATATGGATAATCCCTAAACTTCATTGAACCAGAAGATTTCCCATCCCTCTTATCAACATCTGGATCCTGTTCTTTAATCACCACCTTCTTATCTTCTTCCTTCCAATTGCTCTTATGGTTTGGACAACCACAACAATGGTTTTTCGGGAAGTTGTTCTTATCGTATTCATACCTAGGTTGCTCCATTGAATAATGAGGATGAACAAAGCAAGCAGGGTAGGATTCAGGGTAAGGAGGATAAGCCCCATGATGGTAAATTGGAGATGATGATGGAAAATGAATGTATGGAGGCCTGAAACTACAGTAACCAGGTCCAGGTGCGTAACCATGGTTGCAGCAGCCATGGCATCCAACAGGAACAGAGTAGCCATGGCTGCAACCATGAGGCCAAGGTTGGTATGAGATGGGAGATTTGGATGGATCCAGTTTCATTTGAGGAGGGTTTGCTTCCCAGTTTGGGTAATAATATTGAGGGTAATGAGGAGAAGATTGGGGATATGAGTCCATGAACCTGTAAACAGGTAACATTTTCACTGATTTTTATTGAAAAAGCTGAAGATTGGTTCTCCTCAAAGCAAAATCTGTGATGTTTCACTCCTGATATTGGAGATTATTAGGTTCTCCAATGAATTTCAACTGTTAATATAAACAAACAATACACATGCATAAGCAAAAGTTGACAACTGGATAAACAAAAGAGAGAGATTCAAACCCATAAAATGTGCAGAACTAGTACACAGAAAAACACAAACATGAAGAAATCCCAGATTCTCTAGCTTCAACATGAATCATAGCCAACTCGAGACATAAAAACATCAACATAAACAAAAGAGAGAGCTTCAACTCCATACAATATGCAGAATTAGTTCTCAGAAAAACACAAACATGAAGAAATCCCAGCTCTCAAGCTTCAACATGAATCATAGCCAATTTGAAACATAAAAACATAAACATGAACAAAAGAGAGAGCTTCAAGTCCATAAAATATGCAGAACTAGTTCTCAGAAAAACACAAATATGAAGACATCCCAGATTCTCAAGCTTCAACATGAAGCATAGCAACTTGAAATGAAAATACAGGAATATAAAGAAAAAAAAATTTATAAAAATTGAAGATATTTTTTTTAAATTGAAAATTATAAAAATTGAAGATATAAATAGGAAGATAAATTACATAAAACAAAAGAGAACCTTGATTCCTGTGTAAAAGGGAAATATTAATCATCAATCACATATTTCGAAAAAAAAAATCAGAAACAGTAGATTTACAACAATGAAAGACGATAGATACATGAGGCAAAGATCACTTACTAGGTCTTTTTTCTTCCAAGAAAATTTCCTTCCAAAACGGTTCCACAATCCAAATGACTTAGATATCGATGCAAATCCGTCCACAAAACCCTAATCTCTAATTTGGAATTTCTTCTCTTCTCTTAAGCGATCAACGTTCTATCAATTTCTCTGGGAATTTTTTAGGTGACAGTATCGACATTTTATATAAAAAAAATAAATAAACAGAGAGAATGTGGAAAAGCATCTCTTCTTGTGCATTCGAGATCTTTCTGGTTTCTCTCTGGAGAAGTCCTCTCGATTTTCTTGCCACGTGTATTTCTAATATCCTTCCACGTGTTTCGTATGATATCGGTATGACGTGCACCTCTTATTTGAATTTTCTCGATTCTTCGTCTCGATTCTTCGATGGATCTAGAGGTGCAAATGGACTGGCACGTCACGTGCGGGTCCGTCATGATTTCAAGCTGACACGGCCTGCGCTCGGGCTGGAGCATGCCGTGCCTTGTCCATATTGATAACCCAGGCTCAGCACGGCACGGGCTGGGCCGTGTTGGGCCGCGTGTCGTGCTGGGCGGTCGTGTCATGTGCGTGTCGAGCCGCGTGCTGGGCGGGTTTTCTGGGCCACCCGCGGGCCCATTATGCCAAAATACGATTTTTCTTATTAAATTATGAAAAATATAAAAAGTATTAAAAAACTTGTAAAAATTTAAAAATTTACAAATTTCAACTTATAAAATCTATAAAAATTATAAAATATATAATTTTAAACATATAAAACCTATTAAAAATTAAAAATAATATAAATTTAAACTTATAATACTAATGAAAACTTGTGACAACTTAAAAGAATTATAAACTAAACGTGTAAAAAATTATGACCATTTATAAAAATATAAGTTTAAACTTATAAAACTTGTAAAAACTTACAAGTTAATTTACAACTTATA
>JAUPMG010000009.1:3054682-3076980 GCA_031762675.1 Pachysandra terminalis
TATATATATATATATTTAAATTATTTTAAAAGTATCTTAAATTAATGACTTACTTCTAATTACCTGTTTAATACTTGTAGCCACCCAATATTATATATACAAACAAATGGAATTGTTGATCCGATTAAAGTCATTGGATCGAATTGGATTCTACCTCATCAGATTATTGGATAAAATTAAAATTCCTTATTAAATCCACTTTTTCGGATCGGACTTAGATCTATCATGATCCGATCCATTATCATCCCTAACTCCATGGACCATGAAGTTTGTTTCAGTTAGGATTTGATCAATGTTTCAAACATTATTTAAAATAATAGCTATAGTTACAACAAAAAGGGTTCATAGCTCAGTGGTAGAGCATTTGACTGCAGATCAAGAGGTCACCGGTTCGAACCCGGTTGGGCCCTTCTTCGTTATTTTTTCACTCTTTCTCAATTTTATTTTTTTAATATTTCACTTTATCTGAACTGAACAACGTCCATCGTTTTAAAGCGGGAGAGCTTACCTTCCATCAGAACGAAAGGTGGAGAACACGAGAAAGAGAAAGACGTAAATCTCCCAAAATGCATAGAATTACGCTCTCCGAGAGCGTTTTTAGGGCTCATTTGCGTCCCTCGTTTTGCCCTAAACCTTTTAATACTTTCAATTGCTTTTCTTCTTCTTCTTCTTCCTTAAATTCTCAATTCCTGAAGCAAAATTCGAAGCATTCTCGTCGGAGTTTCAGTATCGTCTCTTCGAGGTAACTTCGAATTCCTTTTCTTCTTATATATTTTCTTTCTTTCTTCTTGAAATCTCTCATTAGGATTTCTTGGCTCCTGCTCCACTCAATCGATCATGATTTGATTGAACTTTAAAATCTTTTGTTTTTACTGTGAGGTTTCGGTGTTCTCAGTTCGATTTCGAACTCTGTGTTTTTTTTATCCAATTTTGAAGCATGAATTTCGGAAGAATTTATCTGAATACGTTACTGCTTTCAGTGTTTGTGTATTCTCAATCTTTTTGTTTTTCCTTTTCCATTTTCATATTTTCGGTTTCAGAACAGGAAATTCACTGACGCCGCATTCTCTAGTTATTGGATTTGTAAATTTTTCTTATCTGCAATGTGTTTTCCGTAAGTCCCTGGTTTTTGTATTCCCATTAAACCATACTGAAACTATTCATCTCTGTATAAATAAAGAGACATAGAAATCAGATTTTTAATATTGATATTGCTCAAGTCTAAAACATCAAACGTGAGAAAAACTATTTGGATTTTTGGAACATAAGAAGACTATTCAGTTTCTGAATTAGCAGTAAAATGTTTTGCAGGTGTTCAAGCCCTTGGTCTCAATGCACCAAGATGGACGAAATTTTTTTAGGGGATTGCCAAGCAACATCTTCCACTGATTCGTGCGCTCATGTAACTGTTTTCTGCCTTCTTATCAATGTTTTCTATTACTCATACGTATGCATTGTTGGGTACTGTCAAGGAATTCTCCTTTTATAATAGTAATAAGTTATTATGTTTATATTGAAATTGAGTAGTAGTTACTAGTCAACTTTTTCTTGCTGATTGTTAGTGTTGTAACTTTCACATAAGACTTTTTTAATAGAGAACACTCGAGAAAGAGCAGAACTCTCGTCGAATCCGAATCCGACGGATCTTCATAAATTCTATTCAAATTTTAATCCAATTATGATCCGAATATCAACTAATGTATGTGGCTATGTGCAAAATCCAAGTCTAAAAGAGAAGAATGCTGAAAACTAGGGTTTTTTGTTTGTTTTGTTTACAAGGTAATGTTAGTCTGTATCACGAGTAATGATACAATGTAGCTATAATGTATGAAAGTATTGTATGTGATCGATTGTATATGTTGTTATGTGAGACACTATCGATAGATAATGATAGTATGTGACGCATTATTCGAAAAAGAGAACATGAGTTTTAATTTATCGAATCGGATTTATATAGATCCATATTTGATTCGATTATAGTCAGGTTTTCGGATTTGTGTCTTAATCGGATTTCGGGTCGAAAATATCTTACCAAATCTGTTATAATGGGATCGGATTCGGGTCATGATCCTAACCATTGACAAGCCTAATCTCCTATACCAAAATTAGCCTTCCCAATGATCTTAACTGTCCATCTATAGAAACATCACCGGGAACAGGTGGAATCAGTATCATTTAAATTTAGTTAGTCTCCTAGATGGAACCTGTCATATGCTGACTCCATCATTGGTCACACTGAACCACATTCATGATTTCCCTTGTTGTTAAATTTTTTTCTTGATGTTTACTCATACCTTTAAGCAGTGTCTAACTTGTGTTGACAGTTGGTGTTAACTTATTCTACTAATTGATGTTAATTTCAATTATGCTGGAAACTGTGTACCTGCTAAATCTGCATTCTAGTAACAGTGGATTTCGTTTAACATTATACCACCTGGGGTTAAATTTAGTTATCTATCTTTACTGATCAAAAAATAATAATAATAATAATTATCTATCATATTTATCCGGATTTGTAATGACGTAATTGGTGATCCATGCAATCCTTGATTTTCTATTACATATGCTTATTGGAGATATTACATTTTTTATTTCAGGAACTTAGATTCTTTAATGGCAGGAGTTGCAGAGCAATTACAAAATCGATGCAAATTGAAGATGATTTCCTTGCTTCAGATAAATCCCCTGCAGAAATTAGATCGAGGAGCCAAAATTGTATTACCACATCTTTGAAGGACGATAGTGTTGCTGCTTCTGATACAGCATGTCATAGTTGGCTGAAGTTTGTGCTGCTTTTTGGGTTGCTCACATTTCAAGGCTCTTCTCAAGCCATGGCCAGTTCAGATTTTGCTAGTGGGTTGCAGCTAAATCCTTATTTAGGCGATATTGGTGATATTAGCACAGGTTTTGCTTCAGTTAGGAAAATCTCCTTGTAACTTTTACCAACTGACATTTTTGTTTTTACAAATAAAGCCAAATCCATTTCAATGCATCTTTGTTCAGATACCATGTCAAAACTAAACTGAATTTCCATAGAAAACTTATGCTTTAGTTGACTACGGCTGTGATGTTATATGATACACTATACTTGTTTTTTTAAATATCTCTGTGTAATAGTTGCTATAGATTTATTAATGATTATCATGTTGATGTTTCTCTTGAGGAAATGTAACAATAACATCGAATGACATACAATAGGAAGGAGCCATAATAGGACTCACATAATTCACAAAATCATTAATCTCGGAGTCTTTGTAAGTCTTAGTTAAATTCTCCATTCAGCATACTCATTCTAACTCCAACTTCTTCCTGAACAAGTACATGCAGACAATGTAATGCAATATTGGATTTGTTATCCATGACAAATAAAAAAGACAAACTGACAGAGCTCCTGAGTGATTGATATGCTGTTCAGTCAACCTTGTCATCCAAGAGTCTTCTGGTTATGAAAAAAGTATGAAAAAACACAGAATTATGACTATGCTTGCCCAGTTGTATCGGAAATCTAAATTTTGGTAATCTAATTTTAGCAAACAGTGTCAATAGAAAAATAGAAATCTGCCTCTAGCCTCATTTTAAGGCTTAGATGTAATTTCGATTGGCAGTCAATGAAATGTTCATTTACTGCAGTCTGAGAGCATAAAAACTTTAGAACCTGTGTGATATTTTTACTGCCCAGCTGCATCCAGCAGTTATTTATTCTTACTTAAAATGTATCCCGCTAAATTTAAAGCTGAAGTATTTTAGGAGGACAAATAAACTGATTGGGGAGTATATCCAACTTGCTTTCTTTCTTATCAAAACTCTGGAAAGAAAAATTCAGCTACCAGTGGGCTTGGACTGATTGATCTTGAACTTTATTTCTTAGCTTAAGGAATGTTATCTTTTGTCCATTTTATGGTATTATTGGTGGCTTGCTGATGCTGTTATGCTGCACCTATTAAGTTCTAGAAACTGCAAGTACACCTTTTTCCATATGTAACTGTACACCTCCATCACTTACACCAACAAAGTGATCTTTTTTTTTCTGTTTGTTGCAGGCATTCTTGCTGATCTTTTTCTCTGAACTAGGGGACAAGACCTTCTTTATTGCGGTAGGGATGCATCTCCATCAATAACATCATTACTATGATATGTTTCACGGTGTGGGTCCAGTCTCTCAGGTTGTGTCATGCTTATGTGTACATACTTGCCTTATATTCATCACTACTCATGTTTGTGATATGCCATCAATTCTATCCCATTTTACTGATCTGGAAGAAAAAATGGAAATGAACGAGTAATTTTTTTTATTTTTGTTTTTTGTTAAAGAAAAAGCCTAACCAGATGCGTAGGAAGAACTCTTGAGAAATTTAATATAGTGAGGACTATTTTTCATTCAATTCACATCCTAAATCCATATTTTCTCTCCCTTCTGGAGTTATGCTTTCTGTCATAAAGCTTTGAGGACATTTTTTCTGATTTTTTTATTAAAAATGGAAATATTTTGATACGTAAATTGTGTTTTTATGTCCGGAGCAGGCACTTTTGGCTGCCAGGAATTCCACAGCTGTTGTTTTCATTGGGACTTTTGGCGCCCTTGCGTAAGATCCTCTATCCTATGAATGGTGATTTGGATATCCTTTCCATCCATAACCCTAAGTTATTCTATTGCAATTTCATCTGTTACTTGAGCTGCGTACAAGAGCTGAAAGAACCCTCCAATATAAGATTGTGTAGCAACACATTTGAAATTGGAAACCTCAGTGTACTGTTAAGTTACAATGTAGCTTTCCAATAGTTTCTTTCAGGGTTCTTGTAATAGAATAATCTTTTAAAAGAAGAAGAAAAGACTTGTTAGAGCCCTTGCAATTTCATTTTTATTAGATGTGGTGTTTTGACATCAGCAAATAGATGTTGGTGATATGAATACATGCTTAAAAATTAACTTTACTAATTCTTTACTTTATAGATAAAAAAAAGGAAAAAAATATTTTAATGAACACGCCCTAGAACTTTACTTCATAAGATTAAATTAATGACTTGCTCGTAAAACTACTGTTCACTGATTACATAAGAGTTTCTCTTAGATGCTTCTCTTGAACCAGAATTTTAGAAATTGTGATCCTTGAGTTAATAAAGCATGTTTTATATTATGTACAGGGCAATGACTATTGTATCTGTTGTTCTTGGCCGGACCTTTCATTATGTTGATGATATCCTTCCTTTCAGGTATTTCCCTTGAGTTTCTATAGCAGTTTAGAATTTTGGAAACTTTGGATTTGATTGAGTGAAAACTGTGATACACACTGGATATACCGTGAGGATGATATATTAATGGCATTCTGTTATGCACAATGGTCATGCTGATAATTAAATGTAGTATTGAATTGCTCCTACCTGGGATATCAGCTACCGAGACTCAACATGGTTGGTTGATCATAAACATCCATTCTGCAGTGTTTTTTTTTTCAACTCTGATAAATCATATTTTATCTTTTAACATTCTAGAAACACAATTGATTGGACATGTTCATCTGATTTCAATAATTTTGTGGCAGGGGATTTCATAGTTGTGACCCATAGAATGATGTGTCTACTCCTTCCAAGTAAACTTATTGCACGTCTTTTCTGTTAATAAAATCTTTATTTTTTTTATTCAGCAGTGCCTATTTTGGCATTCATTCGGGCATATTCTTATCGTGGGAATTAGTTCTGCTGTCAAAAGAATGTTTAATTGGGAAACTGTAATTAATTTCCTTGGAATCAGGAAATGTGGCAACCCCCACCCTTGGCTCGGTTTCAAAATCTATTCTATACTTTTCTGTTGGCCTAATTATAATGTCCGCAACTTAGGCGGTACATACGTGAAATTTGGTAGACGCTTCTTTCTTTGTTTTTGGGGTATATAGAATGTCTTGTGTTTTTTTTTTTTTTGTGGTGGCAAAAAGTCACTGAACTCTATCGAGGATAGGCTTTGCATTTGCAGGAAAACACTTTTTATTTTTGCTCTTTTCTCTCTTGAACCATTCCCTCGAATTGGTTTGCCAAATAGATTGCTTATATCCAGAATCTAAGTCATAAAATTTCCAAATATTTTTTTATTCATATACTGAAACAATTTATTGATCCGCAGATTTGGTGATGCTGATTTGCCGATTGATGATATTGCTGCAGTTTGCCTTTTGGTAACTCCCATCATCCAATTTCTGGCTAGAGGAATGGACCACAAATACGCATGCAGTCCTATATACACTTTTAGCATGCATATAATGATTAAAAATATTAGTGCTAGTACATCAGGTGTTTTTTGGTTGAAAGAGGCATAACAATTGTACTAATTTCAATTACTATGCAGGTATACTTTGGGGTTTCTACTTTGCTTGAAGCTGCCTCAAGTGAGAGTTTGAAGGCTGAAGAAGAACAAAAGGAGGTGTGATGTCAAACTCTTACATAAGATATGATAGATAATTCCTGGTAAAAGATATAGATTGTACTTATATGAATTGTATTATGTATGTAAATGAAACATTTTCTGAACTAGTAATCTAATTTCTTAATATGGATGTTCCTTTTGCTTGGAGTTTGTACTGGCTAGTTTTGTCAATAAATCTTTTTTTTTTTATGATAGCTCATATGTTCTGATTGAGTATTACAAATTTTCCATAAAAATATTGTGACTTTTATTTGGTGATGCTATGATTTCTGTATATGGATGACTGATTATTATACTGAGAGGTAAATTAAAGTGGATTTAAACTAGTAACAAAGCATTAAAGAATTTTTGTTAGAAATAAATGTATTATATTGAGAGGTAAGCCTGCTATGTGGTCTTCTATGATGTATGGATCAATGTTGGGCAACAATGAAGCAACATATGCATAGGATAAATGTTGCTGAGATGAGAATGTTGAAATGAATGTGTGAGAAGACTAGGAAAGATAAGGTGAGGTTGAACATATTCGAGGTTTTTTTTTGGTGTGGCTCAAATAGGAGATAAGATAAAGGAAAGTAGGTTAAGATGGTTTGGGCATGTAAAGCGAAGACCCAGGGAAGCAGTTGTGAGAAAGTGTGAAAGCGAAATCATTGAAGGTTCTAAGAGGGGGAGAGAAAGTCTCAAAAGAACCTGAATGGAGTCAATCAAAAAGGATTTGTGTAGTTGCGTACTCATAATTTGACTGAAGGTACGGTTTTTGACATATTGGGATGGAGGAACAGGATTCTTGTTGCCGACCCCAACTAGTTGGGATATATGATGATGGTGATGATGATATTGTGAGGTAAGCTAAAGGGGACTTAAACTGCTAGAAAGGATTAAAGACTTTGTGTAGAAATAACACATGCTTGTTTGTTTGAAAGATTCTGATTTCAACTTCCTATGGTAAAGGAAAGGATTCAACAGCATTACTAATAGCCAAAATTTTTTAGGACAACTCAATTGTCAAACTATTAGTTATTCTTTGGTATCAATATCTTTTAACTTAAACATGATTCTTGAAAACGAGATCTCTGTTATAAACAATGTCTGTATTCTGAACCAGGCAGAGCTTGCAGTTTCAGAATTTTCAGGAAATGGTACCGGCATAGTGGCTGCTGCTAGTACTGTCATTAGCACTTTCCTTCTGGTTTTTGTTGCTGAATGGGGTGACAAATCATTTTTCTCCACCATAGGTGAACCTACAATAACTGTCTCATTGCTTAACGACTAAGAGATGCCTAAGAGGTAAAAACATATGGCAGGAGGGAGAAAAAAAAAACCATACTCCCTGTCTGTACTGTACACATGTCACAATTCATGAAGGCCATCCAATTGATGGCTTCGCCCAAGGATATGCAGGTGAAAAATTAATCTGTTTGATTAACTTTGGGTAACCGATCAATTGACTTTGATTCAATCCATCTCATAGTGTTTAAATTGGGGGATCGGATCGGGATTGTTCCCGGCCGATCCCTAGTTGGATCGGCTATCTGTATCAGGATTGGTCAAGTCAAACAATGACTCAAAAGTATACAAAAAATAATAAATTACTTGTCTCGGCCGATTTGTTTTGAGTCAGCCGAGTTGGATCGAACGATCCCAAGTTGGATTGAACGATCATGTGTTGGATCGGACGACCCGATTGAGTTTGATTGAGTTTGACCGATATATGTATCATGTCTCGAACCGAGCCGATCCTTTACACCATGGTCCATCTGTCATGTTTTCCTGGCTGTTCAAAAATTTCGATGGTTAATATTCTAGGAGAAAGTGATATCCTTGTTGGGTCTCAATTCCCTCTACGTACATGTGTTATAAACAGCGTAGGGTATATTTTGATGCAAGCATTGCTCTTCCTATCCTCTGTCCTAATGCAATTATTTGCTTCATATACAGCGCTTGCTGCAGCCTCTTCACCTCTGGGAGTCATTGGAGGAGCATTGGCTGGTCATGGTGTTGCTACTTTGGTAACCTTTTGAAACTTAACTTTTTATTTTCTAATCCCCCTTCTGGAAAATGAGCAGCTACTTTATGTGTTCAAATTGAACTTGGTAGGCAAAATCCATTTTATTAATCCTGTTTTGCAGATTGCTGTGTTGGGAGGCTCTTTACTAGGATCATTCTTATCCGAGAAGGTGTGCTCTAAGCCTCTATCTATTAACTATTAGCTTGAAAGCATACTCCATGAATTAAGGCTGTAAACGAGCTGAGCCAAGCCAAGCTTTGCCCGGCTCTGCTCGGATCAGGCTTGTTAATTATTTTGGTCTCAGGCTCGGCTCACAAAAAACTTAGCTTGGTCGAAATACATTAATATTGTAGTCGATGATTATAATTATATATAATGTAATGTATTAACATATATGTATATATAAAAGGACCATAACCCGGTATAGGTCTCACTGACGCATGGTCCCGGGAGGGGTGGACTAGCAACAGACCTAACCTTTGGCATTTTTCTTACACGAAGTGGCTGCACGACGACTCGAACCCGCATTTTCATGCTGGCAGCCTGAGGCTTTTACCATCAGTTGCTATGTTTATATAAAATATATAAATATGATATAGGAATATGGATGTATAGCACCATATACAAACCAAACCGAGCTTTAACCAACCCTAGCCCACTCAAGCTTGTCAAGAAATGCTGAAGTTAGATAGGGAGGATTGGTTGAAGCTTGCTTGCCTCTTGGGTCTGCTTTGTATGTGGAACACATCAAGATAGTATATGCCAAGCAGCTTTCTCGTGTAATTTCAGACGAGCATTCGGATGACTGCTAACCATCGAACTTGCATGACACTCTATTAGTGAGTGAGAAACATTATGCTAAAAAATCCAGAAAAATGTCTGTCGATTGATTACCATTTCCATACAGCCAAATTTTTTGACTTAATGTCACTCTTGGACCCACTGAATTGAGACTCTCAACCTGCTCGATGTGTTCCACACGCACTGTAGTGAATAGAGGTTGTTAGCAAAGCCTTTCCCGGTGTTCTCAACAGAATTGCTCCTTTGTTATTATCTTTGTATTATTTTTCTGCATCAAGATATACGATCGACAATTTCTAACGCAGTAAGAAACAATGTGTTCTTGTTGTTCTTTCCATAGGTTATTGCATACATTGGGGGTACTCTTTTTCTAGTCTTTGCTGCGGTAACGCTGATTGAGATTGTGAGTTGAGGCTATAGACTGCCAAATTTTTTTCTTTTTTCAGTTTTTTTTTCCCCATTATAATCTTCATCTGTTTAATCTCATACATGCATTATATCATATTATTTGTTTCTATTGCAAAAATGAATCTGAAGAAGGATTAAACTTTAGTTCATAATCAGAATCAAGGGATCTGATGTTTCTTCTGTTACTATAAATGTCTCGTCTGTTTCCAAACTGCCTAACGATTACATGCACCATACCTGTTGATTAGAAGGTATTTGAATTGTTTAAGAGATACATGCACAGTTTAGAGTAAAAATTGTAAATTTCCATATGCATAAAGCACCATCTAATCCTGGTTTCTGCAACAACTATGGACATTGTGATTGCTAGCCTTTAAATGTCCACACGCACGCGTGCATGCACGTGCGCGCACACACACAAATACACACACAAAAGAGAACTTGCATAGTAGATATGAGATGGGTTGGTAATTTATGGGTGACAATGGACTCGAGGCCGGCTTGCATCCAAATATAACATTACTTATGTGTACCCAAGCCAAGCTCAGCCTGGCCTTCAGGCTCAATATGTATTAAAAATGCATTAATGTCCCTACAAATTCAAATGTTTTAATTTTTAAAATAAAATAAGTTACAAGGATATTTCATAAATACCTATAAAAATACAAAAAAGGTTTTGAGATTTATATTTTATTATGTTAGATCTATAAAATAGTATGACCATGTAGTGAAAATAAGACATTTTGTATTGGTAATATAATATTTATACGTTTGCATTATAGAAAAATAATAATTAAATGTAATGCATAAGTCAGGTCGGATCGGGCTGCGTCAATCTAACATAAACTTATCCGGCCAAAAACCAATCAGCCTTAAATTTTAACCTGATCCGGCCCTACGGATTTCACGTCCATCCAATCATAGGGTTGGGCTGATTGGGCCGGGCAGGTCACTCTGGTCATTGGTTAGTTAGAATCTGTAGGTAGGGAAATAAAAACCAAATTTTCAACGAAATTTATGTGTGTAGTTTATTGAAAAGTATTTTTTCAAAAGTGTTTCATATTTTTTTTGTGAAAAGCTCCTCAAACTTTTTTTTTTTTAAATAAAAGAAAATGCTATGAAAATAAAAGAAAATCTTTTACTTTCCCTTCATGCTTTTTCCAACGAACTAAACACAAAATGTAAGAGAAAGTGATCAGCTTCAAATCTACGCATCGTAGCCATCTTTCGGCTGCAATAGAAGGAAAAAAGAAAGAGTGTGGACCAAACTGGAAAGTCTAGTGGCGAAACCTGCAACGTGGCTAACCAAGGCCCAACCATTTGGGCTGATCCGGTCGCAGCCGAAGATGATTACTGGGTGGACAAAAATCCCACTTTTATTATGGTCTCCTCTTTTCCGTTGGCTTCCTATCCTCCCCACTTGGCTTCGTTCGTTGGCTTATCTGTCATGTCTATGCTCCACCATCCCACCTTTCCGTACCTTCCCATAAACTATTCTTTATTTATTTAGGCCTCGTTTGGCTCTTATTTTAAACCATGTTTCAAATTTCATACTCATGCATAAGTTTTGCACATCTATATTCTTTCAAAAGTGATGGCGGTGGTGGTAGTGGTGTGGGGTTTTTTTGGTATTTACAAATTTATCATCAAAATTCAAAACTCATTCTTAAAATCTAGAATTAAGTTTAGACCTAATTCTGAGGTCGTATGTTTTATTCAAAACTCATTCTAAGCCCTGAAATGAGTTTCGAAAATAAGAACCAAACGATACCTTATTGTTTATAGAGGAAGGTTGTCTCTCTATATATTCTCTTCGTTAGGCTATGTGCTGTGGAGAATGGTTTAATTATTGTTTACAGACTACGGAAGGCTGTCTATATATTCTCTTCGTTAGGCCATGTGCTGTGGAGAATGGTTTAATTATTGTTTACATACAGACTATGGAAGGCTGTCTCTCTATATATTCTCTTCGTTAGGCCATGTGCTGTGGAGCATGGTTTAATATACCGATATCGGAAATCGGACCAGTCCGGCCGGTTCGGATCCGGTATAGAAAGTAAAATAAAAAAATAAAAAATTTCAGAACAGTGGTTCCAGTCGTTGGACTGCTGAACTGGCGATACCAGTCGTCAGATTGTCGAACTAGCGGTACCGGACACCAGACAGCTGGACCGACGGTACCGGACCGGTCGTCATTCTGCCAAAACTAGTCACCAGACTGGTGATACCAGTTGTCGGACCGTCAGTTTATAACCCCATGATATAATTGTTTGTTTCACGGGTTGGGACCGATATTGACCGATACATGAAACCATGTTGTGGAGGATAGAGCTGTCAATCTCAGCTAGGCTAGGGATGGCAATGGGACGGGTTAAACGGGTAACCGTCCTACGTTGTCTCTATTGGTTAGGGTTTGGTAACCAGTGAGTCGAATTAGGGTTTGATTCAACCTGCCTGTAATACGTCTCGTTGCCATTCACTTATATTTTAAATATATATTTTATGTATAAATATATACTTTACAAGTATATATTTAAAAAAAAATTAAAGACTGAACTTAGAAAAAAAAAAGCATTTATTTTTTAAAAAATCTTGTAATTGGATTGACCCTGCTCCACTGTTGCTCCGATAGGGTCAGAAGCTAAGTTACCAGAACACCAAGCGCGTGCGGGAGTGAAAGCAGGAGCAGTAGCGCCAAACTTGAAAATAACTCCTGGTCAAGAGCCCCTAATCTCGGTTCAACCTCAGGCTTGACTTACATGAACCAAGCTTGAGCCTAGAAAAAGCTTATTATCTTAACGAGCTTTGAGATGAGCTTCAGCTGGCTCGGCTTGATTTGTATATGATATTATATATTTATTCTCCAGTTTCATATATTTTATACCTTAATATATACTAATGTTAAATATACATGTTAATATATTATATTATATATAATAATAACTATTATCTATAATATTAATACATTTTCACCAAACTGAACTTTTTTGCAAGTCAAATTTTTGCAAATTTTAATCCAAAATATTTCAACGTGCCTAAGTCAAACTAATCCTTGTTCAAAGTTTACATATCGAAGTTCAACTTAACAACGCTCGACTCGTTTACCACCCTAATAATAGAAATAACACTGATAAGTAGTGAGTGTAACATATTAAAATGATGTAACCTCTCACTTACCTTTATAATAATAATAATAATAATAAAAAAAAATATTTCATCCAAGATCCAAACCAAAGAGTTAAGCCAGATCAGATGAGACGTGGATCCTCTGTGATGATCACACCCTGTAATGGGCGTGTGATGACAGACAGCCCATAGGGACGCACTCCTTAGTAAAATATAGACTAAAGGCAACTTAAATTCAGTTAAAAACAAACAATAAAAAATGATCAAGAACGTGTCATTTAAAAAAGAAAAAAGAAACTTTTTTACTTTAAAAAAGAAAAAAGAAACTTTTTTACTTTTTAATTAACATCCTTTTTATTCTAATCATGCTTTGTGAGAAGCACGTGCAATAACACCCAAAAAAAAAACACGTGCTGTAGAAGAACCGAATCGTAGTATCGCATATTCTTCGTGTGGAAATCTAGAGAAGCAAATTGGCCCGTCCACTAACATAGCTGTAGTGGAGTAATCCACTTATGTTTATAAAGTTTAAAACAATAATAATGCTAATAATAATAATAAATTTGGAGTCCGTGTTAGAACTCCAAATATAAATAGAATAAATATAATAGGTTATGTTTGGTATTGATCATTAAAAGAAGAAGCGATTCTTTCAGAATTGATTTTCTAAGTGTTTTATATAAAAATTATTTCAGATGGAAAGATAGTGCTTGATAAATGCAAACTTAAAAAGTGCTTTTAAATCTAAAAGATTAAAAAAAAAAAGAGAGAGAGAGAGAGAGAGCAAAATAGGTATTATAAAATAACACTAGGGTAATAAGATATTCTTAATAAAAATATTGTTTAAGGGATCAAGCCATTTCTGTAAAAACAATTTGGAGAAGCATGGAGTTAACTGTTTCAATTAGGGCTGTAAATGAGCCGAGTCAAGCTTTGCCTAGCTCGACTCGAACTCATAAACCTTGAGTAGGGCTCAGGCTCGTTAAAGTTTGGCTCGGCCCGCAAAAAATTGGGTTTATGAAAGTATCAATTCATAAAAAAACTTATATTAATATAAATACATTGAAATAATAGTTGATGATTACTGTAATCTATAATATAATATATTAACATATGTATTTGATATTAATATATAATATAAGATATAAGATTATAAATGTATAATCTTATATAAAAGTCAAATCGAGCCTACTCAAGCTCGTTAAGATAATGAGTTTTTTTTTTAGGCTCAAACTCGACTTGCAAATCTAATTATAGAGCTCAAGCTCAGTTCACACGAGCCCGAGTCTAAGTCGAGCTAGCTCGGCTCATTGACAGCCTTAACTACAATAGAATCAACGTTTCAATAAAACACTTCATCTGTAATTCCTTTTCAAACATGTTTTGCCAAACGCTTATTGTGTATAATACTTGAAAGGGAGAGAGATGTCCATCTTACTTTCTCTAAAGATGAAAATTTACCAAAAAGGACATCCTATTTTCTACGTGTATTGATAAGAAAAGTCTTGCTTTAACTACAAACATATTAAGAATTTGTACTACAAAGTTCTCTTTTCCTTCCACTGGACTGGTCCTTATCTTCCACAAACAAGCAAAGCGAAAATGACACAGTAACATGAACAACCACTTAAAACACATCTGTGAATGCTCAGATCACAAATAGTCAACCATCGGTCCACAATTTGTACGGTGATGATGACCTTCTCATCTCGTTTAGTCAACCTTTCTTTCCCCAAAGGAACTATAATAGTTTGTGAAGTGGGACACGTCGGTCATTTTGTTGAAGTTACACTAGGTTTCATGTCAATGACAACGAGTGGGACCCACTAAACCAAAAAAAAACATACTTAAATGAGTTTTTATTTATTTTTATTTTTTTCCTAGCGGTTTCGCGCGAGGATGAAAAATCCGTACGTGGGACCCAGCGCCGGCGCACCATGGACGGTGACGAGAAGCTGCCGACGTGGAAAATCTCTCGTCACGAATGACGTGGTCGTTTTCTCACCCTATCGTATCGCCACGCCAAGGAAGTCCAACCATCCAGCCGTCCATCATATAGCGAACGGTCCAGGACGCATTTGCTCATCGCTTAACGTGCGCACCGTTTTCTTAACCTTAGCACCCTTTGTGTCTTATTATTTCCGTTCGTCTTCGCCGCTCGCTTTCGTCTTTCTCTTCGGCGCTTCGCTCTCTCTCTCTCTCTCTCTCTCTCTCTATATATATCTTCTCTAGTTTTTGACGCCACTTGAAACCCTAGTTTTCTCATCTCCGTTTCTTTCGACGAATCCTCTGTTACTTTCTCGGGTGGGAATTTATTATTAATTTAAAAGGTATTCTTTTATTCTTGATTTTAGTTTTAGTTTTTTTTTTTTTTTGGAGTAGTCAGTTCTTCTTCTGTGATCTGAGTTTCCGTGCTCGAATCTGTTCTGCGTTGAAGAAATCATATTCGCTGAGGTTGATTCTATGAGGAACGCTTCGTTTTAGTTGAGTCTGTGTTGATTTGAGATTTGAACTCTTTCGTGTCTGAATCTGTTTGTTTTAGTTCGAAATTTTGATTCTTAAATATTTTTAAAATTATTTCACGTTGTTTTTAATTGTTTTGATGATATGTGGTTCTTCTATTTCGACGGTTTAAATGATTTTTGTTGATGAACGTTGTCCGAATTTGATGTGATTTTAGGTTGTAGAGATATTTCTCCGACGATCCGGTCGACGTTTAGATTTCAATATCGGAATTCGACTTATATTTGGATTCCATATTTTTTTTTTGTTGATTTGAATCGTGAGTTGATTTCTACTCCATGGATTGGGGATTTGTAGTCCACAGGATTTGAAGTGAATCTGGACTGTTTTGTTGATCTTATTCATTCTCTTAGTTAAGAAATTTCCGCAGATATGTTTTTCATTTCCGTCATCTAATCACAGAAATAAATGAATAAATTTATAGCCATTGAATTATTTGCTCTTTTTTGCAAGTGCATTCCTTTTCTCTACTGTTGGCCAACTCTGCATATTTTTTTTTTTAGATTTTCAAGGTGATTTCCAGACGAAAGAACGGTATTGGGGTTTCACTCTGATTATTTGCTGATTTACACTTGAAACTGGTCTCCAGATTGTGAGGTGCCTTGCTTCTCCATCAGTCGGTCGGCTCTTTGTACTGTTTTTTCTGCAACAAAAATTCAGATTTGTTTGGTTACGGTAATTTTTTTAATCAGAAATGAATCTCTTCTGATTCCCTTTTGATCCCGTACTCTCAATAGCTCATAATTTGGTCGCTTAAGCTTGAATATCAAATTTGGATTTTTGTTTTTGCATCTTTGATGTTTCCACTATGAATCTGATAGTTGAAGTGTTGTTTCCCTGTAATTTGTTTCTCCGAGGAGTAAGGATCTTTGATCCGCTAAAATTTATAGGATACATGCAAATATAGGAAAATTTTACGGTTCGCTTCATTAACATCCGTGGATTAAATTTTGGATGGCTAAGAGATTGAAAATCAGGTGTAGGAAAAGTCCAGTGGATCTGGGTTGAGTTGGTTGTGGGTCACATTATTTGTGTGTATGGTGGGATTATCTGATATAGTGGACTTTGTATGTCAAAACATATGGTGATGATATACCTGGTAACCTTGAAGTGTTTTGTGTTTTTTATTGCTTTCTGTGTGTAAGGAAAAAAAAACTGTTATTCTTGCATTGTTTGTTATTGCAAAGTCAATGCAAAATCTTTTCTGCATGAAACTTGAAATTATGTTTTTGTTTTGATGACGTGGAACCCCCGACCCCATTTAGTGGGGACAGGGTAAACCCCGGATACATGACCCCACCCACAAGGACCATATATCAGGTAAGCCCGGGGACTCGAACCTAGGACCTCTAGTTCCTGAGCTGGAGAGCCTGCCAGTTGTGCCACCCCGTGTGGGTTAGATGGTCAAAAGATGAAGTTGATGTATTTCAGTATAATTCCAGTAAATAAGTGGCTGTTATAAACAATTATCTCTTTCACCGCTGCTATCCTGTCATTTTTGGCAGTCAATAGCTTTTATGTAGTACTTTAGTAATGTTTTTTCTTAAACTCGTGTATTTTAGAATATTGTGCTTTACATAAACTATTGTAGAATTTAAACGGTAGCTGAGATTGTAATATTAAGAGGAATCCCTACCGTTAAGCACCAGAACTTTCATATTATCTCATTCATTGTATCCCATGGCCTTTTATTTCTTGACTCTAGAGCAAATTTCTTATGTCTGATAGGCTTTTATAACATTTCTTTGCAATTTCAAGCTAATTTTTTTTCCCCTTTTTTGGGAATGTTATTTTCCCAGATAGGGGAATTTTAGTTGCCCACCTGGGGGGTGGTGGCTATCGAACAATGCATACCTACTTTTGACTTATCTACAGCTTCGCGATCAACCAACAGTTGGGTAACAAATAGGAGATCCCCCACTCAGAAACTGACATGATTGTATGACTGCCTATCCATTTTATTGTAATAAATAAGAGATTTCCTCTAAAAAAACTGACATGGTTGTGTGACTACATATCTGTTTGTTTAATCTTATTCTTCCTTGATTGGCTACACATCACATCTGTTTGTTTAATTTTATTCTTCCTTGATTAGTGTCCTATCGGAGAAATTTGCTTGTGAAAGATATGCAACCAGGACATTTGCATTGGTCTCTTCCTTTCCCACACATACATGCTGCTTGTTTCATTTTGATTCCTGTAGGCTATGTTTAGGATCTCCAGGATGGATATCTTCTTTTCAAAGTTTAATCAGAATTTATGGATGCCTTTTTGGCCATCTTATTTCATTATTAAAAGAAGGCTATATATTTGGTTTAAATTTGGATATTTGATGCTATCATGATTGATTGAAGGCCATTGGAATCTTTGAAATTGTTTGTTCAAATTTTGAGTGACTTTTATGAATTACGTATTTTGGTTCTTGGACTGAGAAATAGAGTAATGGTTATACATATTTGCCCTGTTCACACATGTGGGCATGCAGGCTTTTGGGGTGTGAGAACTTCATTATGGGTATTTCATGGAGACATGGATATCATGCACCATATTTAAGGCACCAGTGTAGGAAAGAGAGAATCCAATCTTCTTGTGACTAATGCCAGATGACCTCTGCTGAACACAAACTGAGGCTTTCCTGCCACTTTGATGGCAATTCTTGCACCTGTGGTCAGATTTCCTCATTTAAATGATAACCAAAAAAAACAAAAATTCTTAATCAGAGTTTTCAAAAGAAGTTTCCCATTTGTAATGGAACATAAATACTTTTAGGCCAACAAGTGGGTTGAAGTTAACCTCCTAATCATGCTGACCGGATTGAACTGTAATCAGATTTCCTCGTTTAAATGATAACCAAAAAAAAACAAAAACTCTTAATCAGAGTTTTCAAAAGAAGTATCCCATTTGTAATGGAACATAAATACTTTTAGGCCAACAAGTGGGTTGAAGTTAACCTCCTAATCATGCTGACTGGGTTGAACTGTAATCATAGTCCTACATGCTCAAGTCTGGGCTGAAATTTGTAACCACGTGCCAAGAGAGTATTTTTCATTGGGTTCAATTGGAAAAAGTGTTAACCTTCTGCTTATTGTTTTTTTTTTTTTTATGGAAATTCTGCTTATTATTGACCAAATATTATCTTGTATATAAGTTGATAGGATTTGGTTAAGGTGTGTCTTGTATATTATTGACCATTAGTCCAAGTTCTTCCTCATCTTCAGCTTATTTGCTACAATTCTTCTGGAATTGGTACATGTTACATGAAATATGAAGCTAATCTAGTGGTTCTTTAGGTTCTCTTATCTTTGAATGTTTTGAGATGAACCTGTCATTACTTACATTTACCATATTGTCTTTCTTTCTAACTATTGATTTGCTCTGGAACAGGATGATTTACAGTTATGAGGGTACTGTATGAAAAGGATATGAATTCCTGCTGACTTATGTTCTCCTGCTGTTAAATAAAAAAAAACTTTGTTCCAAGTTTTTTAAAGAATGGATCGCTGTGATACATCTGGATTCGTCAGCGGTGGTGAAGCGTACCCTTTCCGAGACTTCTAACCTTAATTTCTTTTACCCGGAAGTCAGGCTGACTGTATCTTTACAAGCAAGATCTGGTTCAAATAAACAGTCGTGTTTCAATCAATAGTATATGGAACCCAGATTTCAGCATTTGGGCTTTGGTGCTAACCCTTCTTCAAATGCATTTGAGAATCTGAGGAAAGCCATGCAAGTAGAGGAAACTGGAGTTGATTATTGCTCTGACACTGTTTTACGGCTTGATTCCCCTGATGCTTCCATTCCGTTTTATTCCACCTCAAAGGGTACCAAAAGGAAATGGAGTGCAATGAGTGGATCCATTGGCCCACTAGATGGCTCTTCACTGGTTCTCGGGCTTGGTTATTCGTCAAGTTCCTCAGACAGCAAAGGGAGTTCAGCAACTGCTTGCACAATGTCTTCTGCTAAAGAAACCGAGGAGGAGTCTTCAATGGAAGTTGGCTTGGATTTTGATCTCCATCTTGGTTGTGAGAAGACTTGCAGCCCCAAAAAATCTGCCAATGCAGCTTTGAAGGCATTGAAAGTGAGACCCAAATTTGACCTTGAATTAAGTCTCTCAACTGGGCCCTCTGAATCTGATATCACCGGTGTCACTCCAGGCTCTACTCCACTTCAGAGTAGCATAGAGAGCCCATTGATCGTCAGCAGATTTTCACATGTGGATGAAGGATCAACATTATCTTGCTGGAAACCTGGGAGTGCTGTGCCTCCATTGCATGTGTTGCACATGGATACTAGTTTTGTTATGAAAGGACCCAGCAAAACTAATCCAATTCCCATTGTTCCAGACCTCTCCTCAACCATAGATTCAACTCCAAAAAGCTCAGTCACCTGTACTTCCGGGATTACTCAGCAGCAACAACAGTGCAACACTAGTTCAAAGACCTGCCAGTTCAAGGGATGTGGAAAGGGAGCGAGAGGTGCTTCTGGTCTTTGTATTGCCCATGGTGGTGGTAGGAGGTGTCAGAAAGCTGGCTGCCACAAGGGAGCCGAGGGCCGAACAGTTTACTGTAAGGCTCATGGTGGCGGTCGGCGGTGCCAGCATCTTGGGTGCACGAAAAGTGCTGAAGGCCGTACAGACTACTGTATTGCCCATGGTGGTGGCCGGCGGTGCAGTCATGACGGCTGTTCCCGAGCTGCTAGAGGGAAGTCAGGGTTGTGCATCCGGCATGGAGGTGGGAAGAGGTGTCAGAAAGAAAATTGCACAAAGAGTGCAGAGGGCTTCTCTGGCCTCTGTATCTCTCACGGAGGTGGTCGTCGCTGCCAGTTTGAATCGTGCACAAAAGGGGCACAAGGGAGCACAATGTTTTGCAAGGCGCATGGAGGAGGCAAGAGGTGCACAATTATTGGGTGCACTAAGGGTGCAGAAGGGAGCACTTCCTTCTGTAAGGGTCATGGTGGAGGAAAACGATGTTCATATCAGGGGGGTGGTGGAATCTGCCGCAAGAGCGTCCATGGGGGTACTCGTTTTTGTGTGGCGCATGGTGGCGGCAAGAGATGTGCTGTGCCGGAGTGCACCAAGAGCGCAAGGGGTCGGACTGATTACTGTGTCCGTCATGGTGGGGGCAAGAGGTGCAAATTTGAAGGGTGTGGGAAGAGTGCACAAGGCAGTACTGACTTCTGCAAGGCACATGGTGGAGGGAAGCGATGCTCTTGGGGCCAGCCAGTGTTGGAGTTTGGTGGCCATGCTTCCGACCCCTGTGACCGGTTTGCTAGGGGAAAGACTGGTCTTTGTGCTGCCCACAGTGCGCTCGTGCAAGACAAACGGGTTCATGGGGGCGGTACAATGGAACCTACCATTCCAGACCCAAATCCTAGTAAGCCTGAAAAGATGAAAGAGGTGGTCACTGTTGAAGACATGCATGTTGAAGTTGTGAATATGACGGGTTGTAGTCGCCCCGATTCAATGGGATACAAGCATCCAATAATTTCCTTGCAGATATCACCTGAAGTACCAGCTCAAGTTTCACTTCCAGAAGGTAGAGTGCATGGGGGAAGTCTGATGGCGCTGCTAGCAGGTGGCACCGATATTGGCCGGAGTAGCAAGAATCAAGTATCCGGTGGCGACCCATCTGAGCAAGGGAAGTTTTATGTGATGCCTCACAGCTGGATGTAAGCGAATCTCTCTCTCTCTCTCTTTGATTTGGTCTAGGTAGAGCTTATGCTTGTTCTGAGTCTTTCTTTTAGGTATTGTTAGTGGTTTGATGGTTTACTGATGAGAAAACTGTAGTTCTCATTCATTAATTTGTAATGTTAGAAGTGATTCATTTGACACTTCTGAAACAAGGGGAAAATGGTTAGGGCAATGTTAGCCTTTGTTAGTCAAGTCATTTGTGTTTCCTTCTGTAAATATCTATATATATAATTGTTATGTGCTGGTTCTTGTGAATATAGGGTTTTTTTTAGTCTAAATTGATGTGAATGTGGGGGGCATTATGGTTGTAGTCAGGGTCTTTTGATGTGATAACTTGGTTCTAACTGAAGCCTCAGCCACATGGCTAAAAATGTGAATTTGTGAATTAAACAAAAAAACTTTGGATTGGTTGGGCCAGTTGGATTGGTCACTGGTTCGAATGTACTGACTGGTTGGACCGGTCTTGGTCGATCATGGTATAGATCGGGTGGTACAGATTGGTCCTGGCCGATCCTGGTTCATATTGTACTGCCCTGTATCGTGGCTTGGAACTGGACTGGTCCTGGTTGATCCCGATATAGACTGGGTGGTACAGATCGGTCCTGGCCGATCCCAGTAAGGACCGGATTGGTCCGATCCTTGAAACCTTGCATTAGATCATATGCCTAGCTAAGGAGTTTCATTCAGCCCACATCCCTCCACCTCAGACAAATACATGAGTGGCGCCAAGTCTCCTGGGGCCTGGGTACTGTTGATCGATAAAATCGGTAGAAATTATTATTTATACGCGATTAGGTCGATTGAGTCGCCAGTCGCTTGATGTTGATTTTGAGGTGGATAAAACCTTCTCGGTCTGGGGGCATTCCATCCATCCGCCTAAACCGGGAAGACAGCCGTACGGACGGCGCTATGTCAAATCTAACGAACATGGAGCAAACACAAAAGAAGATACACGTGGTTCGGCAAGAGTACCTACATTCACGGATTGCCTCCTGGGCGCCATTATTCTCATTCAAATGTTGAGATCTTACAATATTTTACATAATAAACTAATACACTTTGAGAATGGAAGGAGGGAGAAGGTAAAAGTCTGAAATCTCCTCTGCTCCTTTATCTTTGTGTCCTCTTTCTGAAGAAGAAAAGTCTCTCTTTTGTTAAAGAAGAAAAATCCCTCCCCCTCCTTTTTTTTTTGTTGTCTTTCTCCTCTCCTTTTAATCCCTTCTTGCTATTGTCCTTGATTGCTTGAAGAACACTTGACAAGACCCGCTTGTCACATCAATCTCTTTTTGCCTTATCATGTAAGAGAGTAGGTCAATGATGCAGGGTAT
>JAUPMG010000009.1:3077080-3105122 GCA_031762675.1 Pachysandra terminalis
CCTTGGGTACCCTGCGCAATCAGCTTGGGGTACCCAAGGCATAAATTATTGGTTTGATGCTTGGTGTACCCAAGGCTTCATCACAGGGTACCCAAGACTTCATTAAGGGTACCCAAGGCCAAAAAAACACACATGTACTTTTTTCACTGTTTTTTGGTCATGGGTATCCCAAAATAAGCCTTGGGTACCCTGTGAAATAAGCCTTGGGGTACCCAAGGCTTCATTAGGGGTACCGAAGGCCAAAAAAACACACCTGTACTTTTTTAACTGTTTTTTGGTCATGGGTACCCCAAAATAAGCCTTTGGTAGCCTGTGCAATAAGCTTGGGGTACCCAAGGTATAAACTATTGGTTTCTTATTTTGGGGTACCCAAGGCTTCATTAGCTCCTGAGTGCTTGATATGCTGTTCAATCAACCTTTTCATCCAATAGTCTTCTGGTTATGAAAAAGCACAGAATTATGGCTATGCTTGCCCAATTTTATCGGATATCTAAATTTTGGTAATCGAGTTTTAGCAAACAGTGTTAATAGAAAAATAGAAATCTGCCTTTAGCCTCACTTTAAAGCTTAGATGTAATTTTGATTGGCCGTCTATGAAATGTTAGTATCCAGCAGTCTGAGAGCATAAAAACTTTAGAACCTGTGTGATATTTTTACTGCCCAGCTGCATCCAGCAGTTATTTATTCTTACTTAGAAATTAGAATATATCCCGCTAAATTTAAAGCTGAAGTTTTTTAGGAGGACAAATAAACTGAATGAGGAATATATCCAACTTGCTGTCTTTCTTACTAAAGCTCTGGAAAGAAAAAATTTCAGCTATCAGTGGGGTTGGGTTGATTGATCTTGAACTCTATTTCTTAGCTCAAGGAATGCTAATTTTTGTTCATTTTATGGTGTTATTAGTGGTTTCTGATCCTGTTATGCTACCCCTATCAAGTTCTAGAAACTGCAGGTACACCTTTTTTCATATGTAAATGTGCATCTCCATCAATAACATCAACAGTGTAATATTTATTTTATCTTTTGCAGGCATTCTTGCTGATCTTTTTCTCTGAACTAGGGGACAAGACCTTCTTTATTGCGGTAGGGATGCACCTCCATCAATAACATCAATACTTATGATATGTTTCATGGTGTGGGTCTAGTCTCTTAGGTTGTGTCATGCTTATGCGTGTTTATACTTGCCTTATATCCATCACTACTCATGTTTGTGATATGTCATGAATTTTGTCCCGTTTTACTGATGTAGAAGAAAAAATGGAAAAGAATATATATATATATATATATATATATATATATATATATATTGTTAAAGAAAATGCCTAACCAGATGCTTAGGAAGAACTCTTAAGAAATTTAATATGGTGAGGACTATTTTTCATTTAGTTCTCATCCTAAATCCATAATTTCTCTCCTTTCTGGAGTTGTGCTTTCTGTCATAAAGCTGTGAGGATATTATTTCTGATTTTTTATTAAAAATGGAAATATTTTGATACCAACTAAATTGTGTTTTTATGTCCTGAGCAGGCACTATTGGCTGCCAGGAATTCTGCAGCTGTTGTTTTCATTGGGACTTTTGGCGCGCTTGCGTAAGATCCTCTATCCTATGAATGGTGATTTGGATATCCTTTCCATGCATAACCGTAAGTTATTCTATTGCAATTTCATCTGTTACTCGAGCTGCATATAAGAGCTGAAAGAAAACTGTCAACTTGGAATAGAATAAGATTGTGTAGCAACACATTTGAAATTGGAAACCTCAGTATACCGTTAAGTTTCGATATAGCTTTCCAGCAAGTTCTTTCAGGGTTCTTGTAATAGAATAATATTCTAAAAGAAGAAGAAAAAACTCTTGTTAGTACCTTTGCAATTTCATTTTTATTAGATGTGATGTTTCGCCATCAGCAAATAGAGGTTGGTGATATGAATAAGTGCTTAAAAATTAACTTTGCTAATTCTTTCTTTTGTATATAAAAAAAAAAGAAGAAAAAAAATATATTTTAACAAACACATCCTACAACTTTACTTCATTAGATTAAATTAATGAATTGCTCGTAAAAACTGCTGTTCCCTGACTACGTAAGAGTTTCTCTTGAACCAGAATTTGAGAAATTGTGATCCTTGAGTTAATAAAGCATGTTTTATATTATGTACAGGGCAATGACCATTGTATCTGTTGTTCTTGGCCGAACCTTTCATTATGTTGATGATGTCCTTCCTTTCAGGTATTTCCCTTGAGTTTCTCTAGAAGTTTAAAGTATTGGAAACTTTGGATTTGGTTAAGTGAAAACTGTGATACACACTGGATATACTCTGAAGATGATATATTATTGACATTCTATTATGCACAATGGTTATGCAGATAGATTAAATATAGTATTGAATTGCTCCTACCTGGGAGATAAGCTACCGAGACTTAACTCGGTTGGATGATCATAAACGTCCATCCTGCAGTGTTTTATTTTCAACTGTGATAAATCATATTTTATCTTTTAACATTCTAGAAACACAATTGATCGGACAGTTACGTTCATCTGATTTCAATAATTTTGTGGCAGGGGATTTCATAGTTGTGATCCATAGAATGATGTGTCCACTCCCTGCAAGTAAACTGATTGCATGTCTTTTCTGTTAATAAAACCTTTATTTATTTTTATTCAGCAATGCCTCTTTTGGCACTCATTCTGGCATTTTCTTATCATGGGAATTAGTTCTGCTGTCAAAAGAAAATTTCCTTGGAATCAGGAAATGTGGCAATCCCCACCCTTGTCTCGGTTTCAAAATCTATTCTATACTTTTCTGTTGGCCTAATTATAATGTCCACAACTTAGGCGGTACATACGTGACATTTGGTAGACCCTTCTTTCTTTGTTTTGGGGGCATATAGAATGTCTTATGTTTTTTTTTTTTGTAGTGGCAAAAATTCTCTGAACTCTATCGAGGATAGGCTTTGCATTTGCAGGAAAACACTTTTTATTTTTGCTCTTTTCTCTCTAGAACCATTCCCTCGAATTGGTTTGCCAAATCGATTGCTTTTTTCCAGAATCTAAGTCATAAAATCTCCAAATATTTGTCTCTTCATATACTGAAACACTTTATTGATCCGCAGATTCGGTGATGCTGATTTACCGATTGATGATATTGCTGCAGTTTGCCTTTTGGTAACTTATTGAGATATAGAGCTCAAGTTTGGGTCACACGAGCAGAGCCTGAGCCCGAGCCGAGAACAGTCCTACCACAAATAATGCAATTAATTTGTGGACGTCCTTTTCCAATCTAATTCTGTTGAGAAATACCAAAGTTAGATAGGGAAGATTGGTTGCAGCTTGTCTATTGGGTCTGCTTTGTATGTGGAGCGCATCAAGATAGTATATACCAAGTAGGATTGTCGTGTAATTTCAGATGACTGTTAACCATCAAACTTGCATGACACTCTATGTGAGTGAGAAACATTATGCTAAAAATGTCCAGAAAAAATTCTGTCGATTGATTGTCATTGTCATTTCCATACGGCCATTTTTTTTTTTTTATTTTATTTCACTTGATGTCACTCTTGGATCTAATGAATTGAGACTCGCAACCTGCTGGATGTGTTCTGCATGCATTGTAGTGAATAGAGGCTGTTACCGTTCTCGGTGCTCCCTACAGAATTGCTCCTTTGTATTGTTTTTCAGCATCAACATATATGATCAACAATTTCTTACGCAGTCTTGTTGTTCCTTCTACAGGTTATTGCGTACATTGGGGGTGCTCTTTTCCCAGTCTTTGCCGCGGTGACGTTGATTGAGATAGTGAGTTGAGGCTATAAACTCAAAATTTTTATCTTTCTCAGTTTTTTTTTTTTCTCCATTAGAATATTCATCTGTTTAATATCATACATGCATTATATCATATTATTTGTTTCTATTGCAAAAATGAATCTGAAGAAGGATTAAACTTTAGTTCATAATCAGTTTCGAGGGATCTGATGTTTCTTCTGTTACTATAAATGTCTCATCTGTTTCCAAGCTGCCTAACGATTACATGCTCCATACCTGTTAATTAGAAGGTATTTGAATTGAACTGTTGAACTGTTTAAGAGACAGGGTGATACATGCACATTATAGAGGAAAAATTGTAAATTTCCATTTGCATAAATCACCATCTAATCCTGGTTTCTGCAACTACTATGGACATTGCGGTTGCTAGCCTTTAAATGTCCACACGCACGCGCACAGACACAGACACACAAAAGATAACCTGCATAGTCGATATGAGATGGGATGGTAATTTAGGGGTGGCAACGGACTCGGCCGGGCTTGCATCCCAATATAAGCTTACTTATGTGTACCCAAGCCCGGCTCGGCGTGACCTTCAGGCCCAAAGGTGTAAGCCCGAGCCTGATGTATTTAAAATGCATTAAGCCCATGTCTGGTTCAGCTCGGCCCTATAAATTCAAATGTTTTACTTTTTAAAAAAAAAAAAATTAAAAATTACAAGGATATTTCATAAATACCTATTAAAAAAAACGAAAAAGTTTTGAGATATAGTTTATTAGATCTATAAAATAGTATGACTGTAATGAAAATAAGACATTTGTATTGGTAATATAATATTTATATGTATGCAATATAGAAATATAGTAATAAAATGTAATGCATAGGTCAGGTCAGATCAGAAACTCGAATCCGGTCCGAAAACCAATCGTGCCTTAAATTCTAACCCGATACGATGCTATGGGCTACTTACCCTTGTCCAAGTCCATCCAATCATAGGATCAAGTTGATCGGGCTGGCCAGATCACTCGACCTATTGCCACCCCTAGATGGTATGTTCAGTTTTTTTTTTTTTTCGAAGGCTGTGTTTGGTTAATTAGAATCTGTAAGGGAAGAAAAACTAACTTTCTAACAAAATTAATGCGTTTAGTTTATTGGAAAGTATTTTTTTAAAAGTATTCTATTTTTTTTATCAAAAACTTTTATCCTTAAAATGAAAAAAAAATGATAAAAATGAAAGGGAAAATATTTTTTCAAAAGTATTCTATTTTTTTTTTTTTTTTTAGTAAAAAGTCCTTCCAATTTTTTTTCTTAAAATAAAGAGAAAATAATAAGGAGAAGTAAACCTCTTACTTTCCTTCCGATCTTTTTTCCAAACACAAAGAGAAAGTGATCAGCTTCATATCCACGCATTGTATAGCCATCTTTCGGCTGCGTTAGAAGGAAAATCAAAAAAAAGAAAAGAGTGGACCAAACCGGAAAGTCTAGTGGCGAAATCTGCAAACGTGGCTAACCAAGGCCCAACCATTAGGGCTTTGCCATAAGTTGAATCTGATGAGGTCGCAGCCAAAGGTGATTACTGTGGGTAGACAAATCCCACTTTTGTTGCGAGGTCTCGTCTTTACCAATGGCTTCATATCCTCCTATCCTCCCCACTTGCCTTCATACGTTTGCTTACCTGTCTGTCTATGCTCCACCATCCCACCTTTCCGTACCTCCCAATAAACTATTCCTTATTCGTTAAATATTTTTAGACTATAGAGGCTGTCTCTATATATATTCTCTTCATTTAGCCATGTGCTAATCCGTCTAGCTCTGTCTTTAATGGTTATGGTTTGATAACTCATGAGTCAAATTAGGGTTTGATTCAACTCGCTTCTAATCTATTTTATTGTCATTCATTTATATTTTAAATATTTATTTATATATAAATATATATTTTATAAGTATATGTTTAAAAAAAATTAAAAATTAAACTTAAAAAAAAATATTTATTTTTTAAAAAATCTTATAACTAGTCAAACCCTCCGGTTCTAATAGGGTTAGGAGCGGATTTGATAATAGGGTTAGGAGCGGGTTTGGTATTAAGGGTTCCTTTAGGAGCCAGTTAAGGTTTATCAAATCCCATTCCATTGCCATCCCTAATCTCGGTTCAAGCTCGGACTTGGCTCATATGAGCCGAGCCGAGCTTGAGCCCAGTAAAAAAACATTTTTTACTTTTAATGAACATGTGTTTTTTTCTAATCATACTTTGGGAAAAGCACGTGCAGTAGAAGAACCGAATCGTAGTAGCGCATATTCTTGGTGTGGAAATCTAGGAAAGCAAATTGGCCTGTCCACTAACATCGCTGATTCGCTGTAGTGGAATGACCTACTTATATATATAAAGTTTAAATAATAATAATAACAATAAATTGGTGTCTAATAGAATATAATAGGTTATGTTGGCATTGTTTCTTTGCTTATGTTTGGCATTGTTTCTTAAAAGGGGAAGTGATTCCTTCATAATTGATTTCTATGAAATGCTTTATAAAAATTGTTTTTCAGATGAAAAGATGGTGTTTAGTAAATGCATACTTAAGAATTACTTTTAGATCTAAAAGATTAAGGCTGTGTTTCGTCCGGCTTGTGCTTATGGATAATTGGATAAGTGGCTCAATAGAAGTACTTATCCATAACAACAATAAGTTGCTTACTTGAAGCAAATAGCGTTTGGTAAATACATTTATTTAAGCGATTATGAAAGTTTAGGGGTAAAATAAGCATTATAAATGTCTTAATTTTCGAAGTGGAAACATCTCCTCCCAATACATTTCGAAGTGGAAGGCATAAGAGCTTGAGAGAAGCTGCCATCAGTAACTTCTCCTTATGGGTAGCCTTCCTCTAGTGCTTATAGGTAAACACTTACCCATAAGCACTTCCAAACACAATTAATTTTAAAAAGTGCTTCCTTCCTCTAGTGCTCATAGGTAAGCACTTACCCATAAGCACTTCCAAACACAATTAATTTTAAAAAGTGCTTATATAAGTTATAAGCTGCAATAAGTACTTATATAAACCAGGCCAAACACAGTATAAAAAAAAGGATACCAAAATGGGTATTATAAAAGTAACACGAGGAGAATAAGATATTCTTGATAAAAATATTGTTTAAGGGACCAAGTTGATTCTGTAAAACTAATTTGGAGAATAGGGAGTTAACTGTTTCAATGGAATCAACATTTCAATGAAGCGCTTCATTTGAAATTACTTCCCAAACATGTTTGCCAGACGTTTAATGTGTATAATTAAAACGATTCTAAATCCAGAAATCACTTCCAAGACCCAAAAAAACAATACCAAACACTACCATATACAAATTATATATACTTAGAGGGATATCCATCTTATACTTTCTCTGAAGATAAAAATTTACCAAAAAGGATAACCTATTTTCCACGTATTTTTATAAGAAAAGCCTTCCTTTTAACTGCAAAAATAATAAGAATTTGTACCACAAAGTTCTCTTTTCCTCCCACTGGACTCACACTCTCCCTTATTTTTCCTAAACAAGCAAAGCGAAAACGACACAGTAACATGGTTTCTTTTGTGAACAACCACTTAAAACTCATCTGTGATCAGATCATAGATAGTCAACCATCGGTCCACAATTTGTACGGTGATGAGGACCTTCTGATTCCATTAGTCAACCTTTCTTTCCCCAAAGGAACTATAATAATTTGTGATGGGAGACACGTAGGTCATTTTGTTAAAGCTACGGAAGGTTTTATGTCATTGTCAACGAGAGGGACCCACCTTAAAAAAAACATATTTAAATGAATTTTTTTTTATTTCTTCCTAGCGGTTTCGCGCGAGGATGAAAAATTGCAAAAAACCTCCACGTGGGACCCCGCACCGGCGCACCACGGATGGAGACGAGAAGCTGCCGACGTGGAAAATCGCCCGTCACGAATGACGTAGCACCTTTCACACCCTATCGTATCGCCACGGCAAGGAACTC
Organism: Pachysandra terminalis; assembly: GCA_031762675.1. Taxonomy (NCBI): domain Eukaryota; kingdom Viridiplantae; phylum Streptophyta; class Magnoliopsida; order Buxales; family Buxaceae; genus Pachysandra; species Pachysandra terminalis. The sequence continues at coordinate 3,084,837 of JAUPMG010000009.1, forward strand.
CAACCATCCAGCCGTCCATTATACAGCGAACGGCTCAGGACGCATTTGCTCCTCGCTTAACGTGCGCACCGTTTTCTTAACCTTAGCACCCTTTGTCTCTTACTAAGTTATTATTATTTCCGTTCGTCGTCGCGGTTCACTCTCGTCTTTCTCTTCGGCGCTTCGCTCTCTCTCTCTCTCTCTCTCTCTAGTTTTTGCCGCCACTCGAAACCCTAGTTTTCTCATCTCCATTTCTTTCGACGAATCCTCTGTTACTTTCTCTGGTGGGAATTTATTATTAATTTAAAAGGTATTCTTTTATTCTTGATTTTAATTTTTGTTTTTTTTTTTGGAATAATCAATTCTTATTCTGTGATCTGAGTTTCCGTGCTCGAATCTGTTATACGTTGAAGAAATCGTATTTGCTGAGGTTGATTCTATGAGGAACGCTTCGTTTTAGTCGAGTCTGTGGAGATTTGAGATTTGAACTCTTTTTTTGTGTCTGAATCTGTTTCTTTTAGTTCGAAATTTTGAATCTTAATCTTTTTAAAATTATTTCACGTTGTTTTGAGTTGTTTCGATGATATGTGGTTCTTCTATTTCGATGGTTTAAATGATTTTTGTAGATGAACGTGTCTGAATTTGATGTGAATCATGTGATTTAGGTTGTAGAGATATTTTTCCGACGATCCGGTCGACGTTTAGATTTCAATATCTTAATTCGACTCATGTTTGGATTCCATATTTTTTTTTTGTTGATTTGAATCGTGAGTTGATTTCTACTCCATGGATTGGGGATTTGTAGTCCACGGGATTTGCAGTGAATCTGGACTGTTTTGTTGATCTTATTCATTCTTTTAGTTAAGAAATTTCCGCAGATATGTTTTTCATTTCTGTCATCTAATCACAGAAATAAATGAATATATTTACAGCCATTGAATTATTTTCTATTTTTAGCAAGTGCAGTCCTTTTGTCTACTGTCAGCCAATTCTGCATTTTTTTTTTCAGATTTTCAAGGTGATTTCCAGACGACAGAACGGTATTGGGGTTTCACTCTGATTATTTGCTGATCTACACTTGAAACTGGTCTCCAGATTGTGAGGTGCTTTGCTTCTCCATCAGTCCGCTCTCTGTGTTTTTTTTCTTCAATAGGAATTGAGATTTGTTCGTTTACGGTAATTTTTTTAATCAGAAATCTGTCTCTTGTGATTCGCTTTTGATCCCTTACTCTCAATAGCTCATAATTTAGTTGCTTACAGCTTGAATATCAAATTTGGATTTGTGTTTTTGCATCTTTGATGTTCCACTATGAAGTTGATAATTGAAGTGTTGTTTCCCTGTAATTTGTTTCTCCGAGTAAGGATCTTTGATCCGCTTAAATTTATAGGATACATGCAAATATAAGAAAATTTTACGGTTCGCTTCATTAACATCAGTGGATTAACTTTTGGATGGCTAAGAAATCTAAAATCAGGTGTAGGAAAAGTCCAGTGGATCTGGGTTGAGTGGGTTGTGGGTCACATTTATTGTGTGTATGGTGGGATTATCTGATTCAGTGGACTTTAGGTCTGTCAAAACATATTGTGATGATATACCTGGTAACTTTGAACTGTTTTGTGTTTTTTATTGCTTTCTGTGTGTAAGGGAAAAAACTGTTATTCTTCCCTTGTTTGTTATTGCAAAGTCATTGCAAAATCTTCTCTGCATGAAACTTGAAATTACGCTTTTTTTTTTATGACGTGGAACCCCCGACCCCACTTAGTGGGGACAAGGTAAACCCCGGATACACTCCACCCACAAATGACCATTTATTAGGTAAGCCCGGGGAGTCGAACCTATGACCTCCAGTTCCTGAGCTGGAGAGCCTGCCAGTTGTGCCAACTCGTGTGGGTTAGACGGTCAAAAGATAAGTTGATGTATTTCAGTATAATTCCAGTAAATAGGTGGCTGTTATAAACAATTATCTCTTTCACAGCTGCTATCCCGTTATTTTTGGCAGTCAGTAGCTTTTATGTAGTACTTTAGTAATGTTTTTTTCTTAAACTCGTGTATTTTAGAATATTATGCTTTTATGTAAACCATTATAGAATTTAAACAGTAGCTGAGATTGTAATAGTAAGAAGAATCCCTACCGTTAAGCACCAGACTTTCATATTATCTCATTCATTGTATCCCATGGCCTATTATTTCTCGACTCTAGAACAAATTTCTTATGTCTGATAGCTTTTTATAACATTTCTTTGCAATTTCAAGCTAAACTTTTTCCCCTTTTATGGGAATGTTATTTTCCCGGATAGGGGAATTTTAGTTGCCAACCTTGGGGGTGGTAGCTGTCGAACAATGCATATCTACTTCTGACTTAACTACAGCTTCGGGATCAATCAACAGTTGGGTAACAAATAGGAGATCCCCCACTCAGAAACTGACATGATTGTATAACTACCTATCCATTTTATTGTAATAAATAAGAGATTTCCTCTGAAAAAACTGATATGATTGTGTGACTACATATCTGTTTGTTTAATCTTATTCTTCCTTGATTGGCTACACATTTGTTTGTTTAATTTTATTCTTCCTTGATTAGTGTCCTATCAGAGAAATTTGCTTGTGGAAGATATGCAACCAGGACACGTGCATTGGTCTCTTCCTTTCCCACACTACATGCTACTTGTTTCATTTTGATTCCTGTAGGCTATATTTAGGATCTCGAGGATGGATATCTTCTTTTCAAAGTTTAATCAGGATTCATGGATGCCTTTTTGGCCATCTTATTTCATTATTAAATGAAGGCTATCTATATTTGGTTTAAATTTGGATATTTGATGTTATCATGATTGATTGAATGCCATTGGAATCCTGGAAAATTGTCTTTTCAAATTTTCAGTGACTTTTATGAATTACGTTTTTTGGTTCCTGGAGTGGGAAATAGAGTAATGGTTATACATATTTGCCCCGTTCACACATGTGGGTATGCAGGCTTTTGGGGTGTGAGAACTTCATTACGAGTATTTCATGGAGACATGGATATCATGCACCATATTTAAGGCACCAGAGTAGGAAAGAGAGAATCCAATCTTCTTGTGGCTAATGCCAGATGACCTCTGCTGAACACAAACTGAGACTTTCCTGCCACTTTGATGGCAATTCTTGCACTTGTCACCAGATTTCCTCATTTAAAATGATGACCAAAAAAAAAAAAAACTCTTAATCAGAGTTTTTCAAAAGAAGTATCCCATTTGTAATGTAACATAAATACTTTTAGGCCAACAAGTGGGTTGAAGTTAACCTCCTAATCATGCTGACCGGGTTGTATTGTAATCAGAATCCTACACGCTCAAGTTTGGGCAAAAATTTGTAACCGCGTTCCAAGAGAGTATTTTTCATTGGGTTCAATTGGAAAAAGTGTTAATCTTCTGCTTACATGGTTCAAAATATCGTATCGAGGTAGCATATCGGTTAGCTCAAAAGTAGATATGTATCGAGTATCGTATCGGATACGCGTTGATACATTGTAAAAATCATAGATACAGTGGATATGCAAGGAATACGAAGGTTACATAAAACAAGATCCACTTTTATGCAAATAGAAGGTAAAGATATGATAAATTAACATGTTTTTGATATGATACACATATAATATATATTAACGTGAAAACCAATCGTTATGCGCGCAAGCACACAAGAACTTAAAAAAACTTCAATAAGTGTAAAGACATTATATATCACATACACTAATAAAACATAAAAAACATACATATCTAGTGGGATCAATTACCTATAAGTAACAAGATGTAATCATAATTTAAGATAGAAGGACAACTTTTATTACATATAGATGCATAATTCAAACAAAAAGCCTTCTCTCTCTCTCTCTCTCTCTCTCTCTCTCTCTCTCTCTCTCTCTCTCTTCCATTTTCTTTTTCTTTGCTGTTTTTTAAAATTAGGTTAGTAATTTAAGGGTTTCTATTTGTGTGCGTGTGTTTTTTTTTGTCATTTTTTGATCATTTAGTTTTCATTGTCTTTTTTTATCAGTATCCAGCGTATCGAGATAGTATCGAGCGTATCGAGACTGTATCGGCAACGTATTGACCGATACACTGTAAAAAGATACGTATCATATCGTAATGTTGCGTATTATGCTGTATCGGTCGATACACGATATGTATCAACCGTATTGACACGACATGATATTTTAAACCATGTCTGCTTATCGTTGACCAAATATTATCTTGTATAAGTTGATATGATTTGGTTAAGGTGTGTCTTGTATCTGATTGTCCATTAATCCAAGTTCTTCCTCATTCTTCAGCTTATTTGATAGCAATTCTTCTGGAATTGGTACATGTTAAATGAAATATGAAGCTAATCTAGTGTTTCTTTAGGTTCTCTTATCTTTGAATGTTTTGAGATTAACCTGTCATTACTTACAGTTACCATATTGTCTTTCTTTCTAACTATTGATTTGCTCTGGAACAGGATGATTTACAGTTATGAGGGTACTGGATATGAAAAGAAGATGAATTCCTGTTGACTCATGTTCTCCTGCTGTTAGATAAAAAAAAAGTTTGTTCGAAGTTTTTTAGAGAATGGATCGCTGTGATACATCTGGATTTGTCAGTGGGGGTGAAGCATACCCTTTCCGAGACTTCTAATCTTAATTTCTGTTTTAACCCGGAAGTCAGGTTGACTGTATCTTTACAATCAAGGTCTGGTTCAAATAAGAGAGTCGTGTTTCAAGTAATAGTATATGGAACCCAGATTTCAGCATTTGGGCTTTGCTGCTAACCCTTCTTCAAATGCATTTGAGAATCTGAGGAAAGCCATGCAAGTAGAGGAAACTAGAGTTGATTATTGCTCCGACACTGTTTTACGGCTTGATTCCCCTGGTGCTTCCATCCCTTTTTATTCCACCTCAAAGGGTACCAAAAGGAAATGGAGTGTGATGAGTGAATCCATTGGCCCACTAGATGGCTCTTCACTGGTTCTCGGGCTCGGTCATTCGTCAAGTTCCTCAGACAGCAAAGGGAGTTCAACAACTGCTTGCACAATGTCTTCTGCTAAAGAAACTGAGGAGGAGTCTTCAATGGAACTTGGCTTGGATTTTGATCTCCATCTTGGCTGTGAGAAGACTTACAGCCCCAAAAAATCTGCCAATGCAGCTTCGAAAGCACTGGAAGTGAGACCCAAATTTGACCTTGAATTAAGTCTCTCAACCGGGCCGTCTGAATCTGATATCACCAGTGTCACTCCAGGCTCTACTCCATTTCAGAATAACATAGAGAGGCCGTTGATTGTCAGCAGATTTTCACATGTGGATGAAGGATCAACATCATCTTGCTGGAAACTTGGGAGTGCTGTGCCTCCATTGCATATGTTGTACATGGATACTAGTTTTGTTACGAAAGGACCCAGCAAAACTAATCCAATTCCCATTGTTCCAGATATCTCAACCATAAATTCAACTCCAAAAAGCTCAGTCACCTGTACTTCCGGGATTACTCAGCAGCAACAACAGCGCAGCATTAGTTCAAAGACCTGCCAGTTCAAGGGATGTGGAAAGGGAGCGAGAGGTGCTTCTGGCCTTTGTATTGCCCATGGTGGTGGTAGGAGGTGTCAGAAAGCTGGCTGCCACAAGGGAGCCGAGGGCCGAACAGTTTACTGTAAGGCTCATGGTGGCGGTCGGCGGTGCCAGCATCTTGGGTGCACGAAAAGTGCTGAAGGCCGTACAGACTACTGTATTGCCCATGGTGGTGGCCGGCGGTGCAGTCATGACGGCTGTTCCCGAGCTGCTAGAGGGAAGTCAGGGTTGTGCATCCGGCATGGAGGTGGGAAGAGGTGTCAGAAAGAAAATTGCACAAAGAGTGCGGAAGGCTTCTCTGGCCTCTGTATCTCTCACGGAGGTGGTCGTCGCTGCCGGTTTGAATCATGCACGAAAGGGGCACAAGGGAGCACAATGTATTGCAAGGCGCATGGAGGAGGCAAGAGGTGTACAATTATTGGGTGCACTAAGGGTGCAGAAGGGAGCACTTCCTTCTGTAAGGGCCATGGTGGAGGAAAAAGATGTTCATATCAGGGGGGTGGTGGAATCTGCCCCAAGAGCGTGCACGGGGGTACTCGTTTTTGCGTGGCGCATGGTGGTGGCAAGAGATGTGCTGTGCCGGAGTGCACCAAGAGCGCAAGGGGTCGGACTGATTACTGTGTTCGTCATGGTGGGGGGAAGAGGTGCAAATTTGAAGGGTGTGGGAAAAGTGCACAAGGCAGCACCGACTTCTGCAAAGCACATGGTGGAGGAAAGAGATGCTCTTGGGGCCAGCAGGGGTTGGAGTTTGGTGGCCATGCTTCCGGGCCCTGTGACCGGTTTGCTAGAGGAAAGACTGGTCTTTGTGCTGCCCACAGTGCTCTCGTGCAAGACAAACGGGTCCATGGGGGCGGTACAATGGGACCTACTATTCCAGACCCAAATCCTAGTAAGCTTGAGAAGATGAAAGAGGTGGTCACTGTTGAAGACATGCATGTTGAAGTCGTGAATATGACGGGTTGTAGTCACCCTGATTCAATGGGATACGAGCATCCAACAATTTCCTTGCAGATATCACCTGAAGTGCCAGCTCCAGTTTCACTTCCAGAAGGTAGAGTGCATGGGGGAAGTCTGATGGCGCTGCTAGCAGGTGGTACAGATATCGGCCGGAGTAGTAAGAATCAAGTAGCCGGTGGTGGCGGTCCATCTGAGCAAGGGAAGTTTTATGTGATGCCTCACAGCTGGATGTAAGCGAATCTCTGTCTCTCTTTCTCCTTCCTGCATTTTGTTTTGATTTGGTCTAGGTAGAGCTTATGCTTGTTCTGAGTCTTTCTTTTAGGTATTGTTTGTGGTTTGATGGTTTACAGATGAGAAAACTGGAGTTGTTCTCATTCATTAATTTGTAATGTTAGTTAGAAGTGATTCATTTGACACACTTCTGAAACAAGGGGAAAATGGTTAGGGCAATGTTAGCCTTTGTTAGTCAGGTCATTTGTGTTTCCTTTTTTGTAAATATCTATATATAATTGTTATGTGCAGGTTCTTGTGAATATAGGGTTTTTTTAGTCAAATTGGATCCGTATTCGAATGGGAATCTGATCGGATCTTAAAAAAAAAAATCATATCCGAAATATCAGATCAAATTTTTTATAGTTTATGAAAACTAATCAAATATCGGATCGGATATAATCAAATTCATATTCAGATATATTAGAATTTTTTGGGTCGAATTCGGATACAGATCCGACTCATTGACAGCCCAAGTACCATATTCAATATTTTTTGGATCAAATGCGGATATAGATCTGACTCATTGACAACCCTGCACGGGTTGCTAAGAGCAACCTCGGGGCCAACAGCTATAGCTATTGGGGGCCTTATTCGAGATCCCATTGGGCCGTATATGACTGGAATTACAGGAATTATCATAAACTACCAATGTGTGCATTAGCATACGTTGCGATTTTTCTCCAAACCCGACCTGTTTTCCACGATATAAAACGAAAGCGAATATTTTTCTATGTATTCCCTCCCAGTTAGAGGTGTAAATGAATTGAGTCGTGCTTTGTCTAATTTGGCTCGGGCTCATAGATCTTGGGCAAGGTTTAGGTTTGTTAAACAATTTAGATTTAGATTCGATAAAATATTTGGGGTTCAGCCTCGGCTCGTAGAAAATTACTTTAGTCCAAATGTAATAACATTATAATTGTTAATTATTATTATATATAATATAAATTATTAACATTTATTATATATATATATAAGAAAAAAAGATATAGGGATATGGATGTATAATTTTATATACAAATTGGGTCGAGCCTATGCAAACTTGTCTCAAGCTCGTTATTATGATACTGAGCCTTTTTTCAGGTTCAAATTTGGTTCACGAGCTTAATTATAAAGTTCAAATTCGGCTAATACGAGCAAACCTTGAGCCCAAGCCGAGATAACTCGGCTCATTGACACCCCTACCTAGGGGTGCAACTTGGTTTGGTTCAAGTTGACATCAACCCAAGACCAAACCAATATTGGTGAAGGCTAACCCAAAATCAAACCAAACGGAATTGAGAACCAAACTTCTCAACCCCAAAACCGAACGAAATTAAAATGGGAAATCCAAAACCCAATCCAAATTGCAGTTTTGGTTCAATTTGTGTCGAGTTAGGTCGGTTTAATATAATTTTTTTTAGAATTACATTTTATATATACACACACACATATATATATATAGAATATAGTTCGGGTTTCGATTCAGATCGGTTCGGTTTAACCGATGCTTCAATCCAAAACCAAACCGATCTAATTCGGTTTTATTATTTCAAAACCAAAACTGAACCAAATATCTAGAAACCCAACCTAAACCGAACCGAAGTCGATTTGGGTCGGTCCGGTTTCGGGTTTAACCGACCCAAGTTGCACCCCTAGCCCTACCCACTTACCCAGTCCCCGCTGAGCAATCCAAGCGCGGGAAAACTAGAACTCATTTGCCGCCAAAAGGCTCCAACGAGAAGATACACAGATTTGAGTAAAACCACGAGGACGAACATCTGGATCTCATGCCCTGGTTTCTTCTCCTTCCGTTCCGTTCCGTTCCCTACCTCTGTTTTCCGTCATTAATCCCGATTTAAACATTTCGGAACCCTAATTTTTACAGTTTTGTGCATTTGAAACATGGATTTGGAAGGGTTGTCCACCATCTGTGCTGGCCTCGGAATCATTGAAGAGGACGAAAACGGCGACCGAATCGGTTACGCAAAGGGAGAATTCTGTTCAGGTAATGTTTGAATCTCTACTGCTACACCTGTTTTCTCCTATAATCTCTTATTCATCGTTTTCTTTTCTTTTCCTGATAGACAATTTGAAGGATTTGCTGAGATTCTTCAGGCGTGAGGATCCGCAGACACGAGACGTATTCAAGCAAGTTTGCAAATGGAACACGGTTTCGAAGGATTTGATTCCGATTATCGAACACTGCCAAGACGATCGGAACTTGGTGACAAATGCTGGTATCTACAATCTATAGATCTAACCTTTTGATTTACTTTATCTTGTTCATTTCTCTGTTAGAATCACTCATCCATATATGTTTGTGAGCAAAATTGTCTACAAATTGGAAATTTCCTGATTCTACTTTTGAAAAAAATTTCAGTGAAGGTTTTGGTATTTCTCACAATGCCCATTGAGGCTACATCCATCAACATTTCTCAGCAGATAGAGTATCTCTGGGCCTTAAAATCGTCCGTTACACGAAGTGACATAATTGCTGTGATCGTCTCCCTTCTCGAAGGCCCACTGGAAAACTTGGAACAGTAAGCTAGAACTGCCATAGTATTTTATTTTTATTATTAACTATATTTTATTTATGTATGTTTATATGATTGGAATTCGTTAATTCTCTTCAAATACGGCCATTTTAGATAATGAATGCCTCAAGACATGATGAACAACAAGAACATGCCTTATCCCACGTCCCAACTAGTTGGGGTCAGCAACATGAATTATGTTATGCCATCCCAGTCTGTCAAAAGCTGTATCTCTGGGTAGACTATGTTAATCCTATAAACACAAGTAATTTGGAAAATTGCTCGGCATGTGTGGGTCGCGTTGTTCATAAACATTAATAATTCCACAAACTACATATCCTCTAGTTAACCATAATAAGCATACACATGCTTTTTTTGTGAGACCAAACTCAATCAAGTTTTGACTTATTTAAAAGTATTTTGCATTGGTGAATGGGGAAGCCCTCTTGATCTCATGGACATTTGATGATAATCCTTCTGATTCGCTTTCAGATGCAAACAGTGCCCTTGAGTATTTGACATTATTCCTCACTTATTTCAATAAGAACATAAGAAATAACAATTGATGGAACCTTGCTACCTCAGTAGAGTGTGACTTTATACAGAAATAGGTATTGATAATCCAAATAGACCAAGAATAAGTATTGCTATCAACCACAGTTTTTTAATCAGTTAAAATTAAAAATGAACATCCGTTCCCCCCCCCACCCACACACCCACACACACACACACGTCCTCCCAAAACCTTATCTTTGTATGAGTGTCGAGAGAGAAATCTATGCTTCTTACTTATACATCCACCGCATTGAGATGGCCTTCCGAAGGGACTGACCATTGAGACCTCTACAAGGATTGGAAGCCAATGACCTGGCAACATTCCACAATTTGCTGGAATAATCCTCCTCAAGGTTTTAAACGTCAATGTCGCTGATTCTGACCGGCAACATGGGGAAATTCACCCCAAATACATTTTTTTAATTAAATCTTAGATTATGTCTAAATAATAACTAAATACACTAAAATACATCAGAATATGCTGAAAACAACACATATAACATAATTTGTTTAGTAAAGGGTTAATATTCATTCAACAAACCAAAAAATACATGTTTTACCTTCAATGTGTCAAGTCGCGCGTTGAATCTTCAATTTTCTACTCTAAAGCATGCTAGATTTGTGTTTTCATACACAAATCTTAATGAAAGTTGAAAAAATAAAATAAAGTTTTTTGGTTTTTGTGTGAATAGAAAAGGGGGAGCATTTATGGGGAAGTGTCGATCGAAATGATCGACATTTCCCCTAAATTCCCTTTCAAGTGCCGACATTTCGCCGACATCAGGGAAAATCGACTTCAAGCGATTTCCCTTGATGTTTCATGTTGCCCAGGCCAAAAAAGGCGACATTTCATGACATGTCGCCGACATTTAGAACCTTGATCCTCCTTTAAAGACTTTCTCCCTCTCCGCTCCATGTTTCCAAGTCAACTTAGATTGGAGTGTTCTATTGAAATTGACTAGCTTTCTTTAGACCCGATCCTGCAACTTCATGGATTGGGTCTTGGTAACCGTCTCCCTTTTTACCAATTATACTTGTTTTCCCCGCCCCATACCACACGACCAGAGCATTCTTTGAAGTTTTTCCAATCGCGCAACCATTGAAGTTGGAGTGTTCAGGATGGAAGGAAATAGCTAGGTATATAGCAATAATGCTCCTAATGAAGGTTACCTTACCTGCATTTGAAAGGCATATACTTCTCCACGTTGCCAATCTCCTTTCCTTTTTCCAAAAGGGTGTTCCACATTGAACTTTCTTTATAGTGGCATCTAGCGAAAGGCCAAGATAGGTTGTGCTAAGATGACCTTCGTGACCCAGAGTGTACCATAACAGGTCAGGCTACCACTGAAGATGGAGTGTTCAGGATGGAAGGAAATATGTATAGCAATAATGCCCCTAACAAACGTTGCCTTACTTGCATTTGAAAGGCATCTACTTCTCCACGTAGCCAATCTCCTTTCCTCTTTCCAAAATTGCGTTCCACATTGAACTTGCTTTATAGTGGCACCTAGGGAAATGCCAAGATAGGTTGTGGTAAGATGACCTTCTTTGTAATCCAGAGTGTACCCATAACAGGTCTAAATTCACAACTTATTGTAACACATTATTTTTATTAAATTATTTATATAGTACTAACTCTTTTTATAATAATGCATGCTTCTCCAGATCAAGGTGGATATTGGTTGGCAGAACATACAAGGGTAACTGAGAAAGAGAAATTCTGTAGGAGTTACTATTTTATCTTATTCTATGCAATATGCTTTAGTGGTGGTGCGCATTTTCCTTTTCTGATAAATGATTTCATTGTGTGCACATTATCAAATCGTGAATTTAAAATTTTTTCATGCACTTTGCGTGTCAATCCGCTTTTAAAGGAAATTGGGGTTAATCTGTGGCAAGAAGGGAGAGATGGTCTACGGTACTTGCTGGAGCAGTGGAGGTTCCCTTCGTTTGGCAAGTGTGGGAGATTGTTGTACAAAGCCTTAATCTCTGCCACACTTTGGGCCATTTAGAAGGAACAAAAGGATCTTCGAGGATAAGTTTGCTAACATTTCGGCAATAATCGAGATAGCTCTTGTTTTGGCAGTATCCTGGGTTTGTTTTAGAGATGAGTTCAGAGGGATGACGACATTAGGGGTGATTAGAGGATGGAGGAGGGTGGTTATGTTTCGCATGGCCTCTTCTGCTGTTAGGATGAGCTGGTTTCCCTCTTGTGAGGGGATTATAAAGCTCAATTTTGATGGCTCATCTTTGGGGAACTCAGGACAGTCTGGGATTGGTTGCGTTTTTAGGGATCATACAGGGAAAGTTTTGCATGGGTACTTTGGCCCTGTAGGGGAGGGCAATGCGATGAGAGCTAAGCTCTTGACTCTGGTCACAGGATTGAGGGAGGCTAAAGACCAAGGATACCACAATTTGGCGGTAGAGGGTGATTCGGCTACGGTGGTTTCGTGGATGAGAGACCTCCCACGTCCTCAAGAGTGCCAACGGAGAGGTAGACAGATTGGCTAGAGAGGGGGACTAGGAGGGAGATATTCGGGGGATTATATCCTCGTGTATTACTTTCTGTTTTTCTGTTCCTTTCTTCTGTTTTTTTAGTGGTGGTCCTTCTACTATGCTGTAACTTCTTTTATATATTTATACATACATACATATATATATATATATATATATATATATATTATGGGAAGGAGCAAGGGTTTCTCCTTGACTATCTTTTTTAAACAAGGAAGAGATGGAATGGCTAGTGTTGAATATTGTGTTGGAAGGAAATCATGCTTTAGGCATGTGGGAGAAGATTCGCTGGGGACATTGGTATCTGTTGATAAAGCTTCAGTGCAACAAGTTTGGAAGATCTGTGAAGGTGAGTAAGCTTAACTAGAACCAAGGATCTAATTCAGTGATATTCCCAGAACGTAAGAATGCAGATGGGTGGAGTCTTCTTTATAGTACTCTGTTTTGGAGGTTGGTTCTCCAACCAAACTCAGAAAGTGAATCCATAAAGATTTGTCAAGGGCCGATTTTAGTTAGAAAAAAACCAATGAAGTTTTGGTTGGACATCGTTATGAGCAAGGGAAGAGAACTAGTCAACTAAACTGTCAAAAAGCAATTTTGGAAGAAATTGTAAGATCTGGAAGTCTAATGGTGAGTGAAGGATTTTAATCCTGGAGCAATTGGTAGAAGATAAGAACAGGAAATTGAGATGTTTTTTCTTGGCTAGATTTGGAGGAGAACCCCCAGGTTGTGAGCCAGTAAATAAATGGGCCATGGAGGTGTGGAAAGACGCAGGAGATGTAGTGGTTGATTTTTTTTTTTTTTTTTCAGAGGATGTCTTTCTATTCATGTTCGATTTTGAAAATAGAACTAAAACTCTGTTGGATCATGTGTGAGATTTATGGATCTTATTATCGCTACTTAGATGTTTGGGGTGAATCTGATGGGTGTTTGAGAGGGGATAAAAGTATCGAGTATAGTTGGATAAGAATTATTGTGGGTTTGCCTCTGCACTTATGGAGGATGAGGTGTATAAAGTTATCAGTGAAGCTTGTTGTTGATTCATACACACTGATTTTGCAATTTCTGAGCAGAAGGAGATCCAATGGGGTAGGATCTTGGTGAAGGGCAATTCTCCTCCTCTGAAGTTGGCCATTCATGTCAGAAATCAGTTATTCAAATGCACTATTTGGCCCAAAAGGAAAACTGGATTTTTTGTCATTTCTTAAAATATGAGGAAGTCTATGTTATGGGGACGAGGCATGCAACAAGAGATGGTGGTTAGTGAGGTTTTTGTTCCTGTGTTTGCTGCTGGTAATAGAGGCTCTGTTTTAGGCAAACAGAACTTTGCCTTTGCATCTCAAGACAGGAGCATTGGAGAAGATGGAATTGTGTGGGCCTGAAGCTTGACTTAAACAGGTAAAAAAGAGGGAGATTTCAAATTTCTCAAGGTGAAGGATCGTGCTGCCAGCTGGATAGCACTAACAATAAAGAAAAGAAAGGTGTGGAGTGTGTCAAGACTTCTGTGTGGCCGAGGAGGTTGGGTCAGCCTGCAATGGAATAGTTACTAGTGAGCCTTGAGTGGGGATCAGACTAGACCATCAGTTGGATCCTTTTCTTCTATCAGTTTGTTCCCTTTGGGAAGGTAGCTTATCCTGAACCTTTGCTTACGTGAAGACACAAATAGCTGTTGGTTCATTGAATCTCATGGATCATAAGACAGTGTGGAAGGAGGAGCTTGAGAAGATGTGGGAGATAAGGCAGCTGGAGAAGATGCGAGGGATCAAGGCTGATCGTGCATCGGTGGATGTTCCGACTAGCTCTTCACGGGGTTGATACTAGTTGGGAAATCAAAGTTACTTTCATTTGAGAAGAGAGTATCCATTTTTGGAGGATTCTTTGAAGGTGACGAAGGAAGTAGAGGTTTCTTGCTGCAGCTAAAAGCTCGGTTTCTCTACGTTCAAACCTAGATAAGTTGGTTTCTGTTTTTTGATGAAAACTACACTTCTTCATTCTTATTTTCCAATTTTCTTTTTCCTTTCTTGTGGGGCTTACGGTTTTGCAGGAAGTGACAGTCAACGGAAGTTCAAAAGGAGGTCAAGTGTCTTATGATGAAGCTTTGGCTTTATTTGTAGCCACAGAAGAACAGCACATGAAGAATATAGTGTCAAGGAAGATCTAGAGGATTAAGTGCAATCAAAAATCCAAGGCAAGCCTGAGAAGTGAGAGCAAATGGAAGTTTAGGAGTTCAAGTGTCTTATGATGAAGAAGCTCAAAACACTATGCTGGAATGTGAGAGGTCTAAATGCATGCTATAGAGAAGACGGTTGCTGTTAACAAAGCTTTGTGGCTTTGGAAGACAGAGAAGAAGGTGGTTATTAAACAAGCTTTGGGATTATGGGGTCCGGATGTAATTTTTATGCTGGAAACGAAGTTGGGAATTGTTGGGAAGACTGAAGGGGTGAAAATGTAGGAGGCTAAGGAGGTTGAATGTGCTTAATATCTCGGTTGTAGGGGCTTCTATGTGAGTGGCTATAAGATGGAAGAAGGTTTTTAAGTTAGTGCAGGTCTATCTAGGCTTTTTCTCGATTTCAATTATTGTCTGATTGCTGGATGGAAATGAAGTCTGGCTTTTATTGATGTGTATGGTCCTCCAGCTGGGGTGTAAACTCAGGGATTATGTGTGGAACCGAAAATGGTTAGAAAGAAATGGCAGATCCGTACATGTTCGAATTTTTGAATTCAACCCCCTTCCTTTCATACTTCCATTATTTTTGAATGCTTTGATGCCCCATAATGAGTTGCACCTTTCAAATTTGAAAATATGTGTCTGGAAGATAATTCTTTTGTTTTCAAAGTGGGTAAATGGTGGGCAGGTTTCAAAGTTGAGCGTAATCCCAGTTATAGGAATGTAAAGAAGTTAAGGGCATTGAAAGCTGAAAATTAAAAGGTGGAACAAAGAGGTGTTTGGGAGAGTTGATGAGAAACTTGGGGAAGATTTAGACAAAATATAAAGTTTGGACGAAAAGGTGGAAAGGGTAATCTGACTGTTAGTGAGTGGGTTTACTAGGAGAATCTCAAGATGTAGTTCAAACACTTGGCACGAATGGAGGAGACCAACTGGAGGCAGAATTCAAGAACTCAGTGGTTGAAATTGGAAGATAAAATTACAAAATATTTCCATGGTATGACTGCTTTTCTAAATGGAGTGAATCACATCAGTAAGTGAGAGGTGGAAGGATTATTTTGGAAGATGGAGTTATCAAGAAAGCTATGGAAGGGTAATGCACAAATCTACTTGTGAAGATGATGGAGTTTAGACTGTTGTTGGATGAAATGGAATTTGATTGCACATTGGAGGAGGGCAGGGACCTACCAAAGGAGAGGACTACGTTGGAGGACAAGGTACATAGGGTAATTGAAGGGTTTGATGGTTACAAAGCACCAGGGCATATGGTTTCTCTATGGCATTTTACCAAAAAAAAAATGTTGGAATATTGGAAGGGTGATTTGATGCTAGTGTTGGAGGATGCTTTTTGTAGATCGGAGTTTGAAAGAAGTGTGAATGCAACTTTCATTTCTTTGATTGTGAAAAGGGAAGGAGCAACCAAGAGTAAAGATTTCAGGCCAATAGGTTTGATGGGCAGTTTCTACAAAATGCTTTCGAAGCTCCTGGCAAATAGGCTGAGTTTGGTCATGACAATGGTAATCTAGCAGTTTTAAAGTGCTCTTGTAGGGGAAGGCACATATCATATATGTGGTTCTAATTGCCCATGAGTTTTTGTAAATTGGAGATGGTTTAAGGCCTATAACCATGTTAATTGGGGCTTCTTAAGAGGCAAATGGGATTTGGGATCAAGTGAGGAAGCTGGATGAGTGCTTCTATTTCTACTGTTTTTATCTGTTTTGGTGAATGAAGGGGCAAGTGGGTTTTTTTGGACATATAAAGGGGCTTAGACAAGGGGATCTCCTTTCCTCCTATTTGTTTATTAGAGTTACAGAAGCTTGTCATAGAATGATACAGACGGCAGCATAGAATAATCTCTTGGAGAGTTTTGGTTTGGGAGGTAAACACCCATTTATCACACGCCTTCAGTTTGTAGAGGACACCCTCATATTTCGTGGAACTTTAGAATTGCAGCTGCTTGTGCTTAGATGCATTTTTTTTGGAATTGGTTTCAGGTTTGAAGATCAACTTCTACAAGTGTGAGTTATTTGGAGTGTGTAAAGTAGTGAATATGGATACTTTGGGTAATATTTCGGGGTGTAAGGTTAGTTTCTCCCTAACAACTTTCCTTGGTGGCTGTGAATAAATTTGTTGGAACTCTTTAGTAAAACTTTTGGAGAAGAAGTTGGAAGGGTAAGTATCTACCAGAAGGGTGAAAGGTTGCTTTAATAAGAAGTTCATTGGCGAATCTTCCTACTTATCTGTTCTCTTTGTTGAAAATCCCAGTGTTTGTGGCCAACAAAGTTGAACAGCTGTAGGGGAGATTCTTGCCGGGTGTGTTTAAGGGGGAAATAGGTTTCAATTTGGTAGGGTTGGATTTGGTTTGCAAGCTGCGAAAGGAAGGGGGTTGGGTATTAAGTCACTCTTAAACTTTAATAAGACACTTTTGGATAAATGGCTGTGGACGTTTGGAGAAGAGAGGATGAAGGAGATTTATAGCAGCCAAATACGGATGCTTATGGGGAAGTGGGAGTCTGGTCTTTGTAGGAGTTCTTATGGCGTTGGAATGTGGAAAGCTATTTGTGTGTTCTGGATTGTTTCAAGTGGTGGACTCTGTTCGGTTGGAGATGATACGAGAGTAAGGCTTTGGGAGGATTCTTGGTATGGGTACGTACTGTTGGTGGAGAGGCATAATGATATTTTCATGGTTGCTACAAACAAAGGTGCGTGAATTAGTGAAGTTATGATGAGAAATGGGGGGAGGTGGATTGGAATATTCCACCCCAAAAGCCTTTTTTGATATGGAATCAGACTCGATGGTGAGTTTGCTATCCAGGTGAGTTTACTATCCAGTATTGACACTCGGAGAGAGTGGATGGTAGAAAATGGAGATTTGATGGAAATGGGAGATTCCAGTCAGATCTCTTTTCCACATGATTTTTAATGAGGATAACTTCTTTGCTCCTGTGAAGCTGATTTGGAAGTCAAACACTCCTACAAAGGTGGCATTTTTTCGTTGGACAGAAGCTTTGGACAAAATTCTTATAGTTGATCATCTGACTAGTAGGTGTTGGTTAATTTCGAACAGGTATGCTGTATGTATGGAAGAAGCGGAGTTGTTGGATCATATAGCTATTCATTTTAAGATTGCTGTGACCTGTGAGGTTGTGGGATTTTACTTGCGGCATTTCAAATGGATTCAGCCAAAGAGTTTTGTAGAGGTTCCTTTTTCTTTTATGGTTTTTTTGTAGAGGTACTTTCCTCATGGGAAAACAAGGGCAACAATAGTAAATGGGGTAAGTTGTGGTTGACGTGTGCAGCAGATATTGCTTGGACTCTTTGTCTGGAAATTGCTTGGACTCTTTGTCTGGAAAGAAACTGCAGTTTTTGAAGTGAAGGGGCTTGAAGTGAACCTGATCATCTGGAAAGTGGAAGGTTTATTATTCAGTTGGGTGTATTTTCTTCCTGGATTTGACATTAAATTTTTAGATTTTTTTATAAATTGGGGAGCTGTTTGCTGATGATACAATCAACTCGTAGGTTGGCAGTTTTTTATGTTAGCCAACATTATGTATACTTCTAGCGTACAACAGGTTTTGGCACGTTACTTCTCTGTTTATGTAATACATTTTTTTTTTTGACTTTTGAAAAGAGAAGGTTGTCAAGGTAAAAGTTGAATATGGAAAGTGATGGACTGTATAAGAGGAATATGAAAGTAGAATAGAGGAGGGAGAACGAAAAATCAGAGTATAAGAAAGGAGAGTGGATAGGTTGTTGAGAATGTGGGTAACAAACATTTTATAGAGAAAAAAGGCTCCTTTCAACGCCCAATGAAGGTCAGAAAGGGCCCTTAACATTCAGAAATCGGCTAGTAGGAAGGTTCATTGAGTTGATGAGTAGGGTTCATAGTGTTGTGCAATCACACAAAGGGTGTGTGTTCTCGGTCACATTGATCGCACATGCCATGGTCGCATGTGTAGTGTGGTTATTAAGAATCATTTTCAGGCAGCTTTCTACAACTATGTGCCTAACCTTCCTGGTGTTTAATACTATAGTGTTTCGAATGCAAATCAGTTTCATTGAAAGACAAGGTTCCCATTTGTGGAGGAATATTTATTTTGAGGGCTTTGCCATGTCGTCTTGCCTAGCTTTTAAGAGAACTTTGACTTCAACTAAATGGCTTATCCGAACTAGTTGAGTTTAGTAAAAACCCTTTTTGTTTTGGTTCTGCATTCTTGATCTATAAAAAATCTGATCTCTAAAAATCGCTCTTGTACATTTCAATTACTGAAAAATAGAGCAGCGGCACTTCGTCTGCCGCAGCAACACTTAAAGGCACGTTTCTTGGAGTATTTGGAGGAGGAGAGCAGAACGAAACTACTCTTAACTTTGTTGGGTCTGCTTTTTTTTCTCCTAAGAATTCCTCGTTTAGCGAACACCTTTCAATTTTCTCACCCCCCAGGATATGCTCAAATTTTAACAAGTAATAGATTGGTTTGGACAACTTCAAGCTGTAGATCTTCGTAGTATTGAGCTTGCAATCAGAGCAGATACTGGGAAGGTTCCAA
Source organism: Pachysandra terminalis (assembly GCA_031762675.1). Lineage (NCBI taxonomy): Eukaryota > Viridiplantae > Streptophyta > Magnoliopsida > Buxales > Buxaceae > Pachysandra > Pachysandra terminalis. The sequence goes on from JAUPMG010000009.1 coordinate 3,103,921, forward strand.
AAGATCTTCTGGTCTTGCACTGTTACAAAAAATTTGACGAATAGGAGGAGGAACGTTCTTAAGATCTTTTGTTTGCAAAGTGGCAGGGAAGGTTCTTGACATATTTTGTTCCTCTAGTGGCCAAAGACCAAAATCGGTTTTCTTTCCTGAGGAGGTGAGATAGATGGATCGAAGATGCTTTGGAACATTCTTCTGGTGCTTGAATATCCAGTTTGGAATTCAATTCATTATAAAAAATATCATCAATGAGTTAATTTTTGCTGTTAGTAGAAGGGGGATGAGATAGAGCAAGTGTTGAATGCTTAAGAAATATGGTTGCAAGGGAGGAGAGAGCAGCAAGAATATGGTTGATTTAATAGAAGGTGCTAAAATTGTTCATATTTTGGGTTGGATTACCATATTAGGATTTCCTCTCCATCTTTGGATTCTGCACAACATGTGGAGGGTACATGAGAACGGATGTAGTTATAGATTAGAGAATAGAACTACAGTAGATTGTGGTACAACCGTACAAGTTCGTTGGAAACCTCAGCTACTGATAATGTTGACCTTGTCATATACCTTTCCAATTCATTTTGGCATAGGAAATTCCACTCGCCTGATTTGGTGAGAGATAGAGAAACTTGTAGGAGTGTTTGCAATGTCGCCGACATGTTGCCCATGTAGTAATATTAATGTAAAAAAAAACAGTATTACATGGTTTCGGGGACATGTCGTTCATGTAGTAACATTAATGTAAAAAAAAAACAGTATTACATGGTTTCGGGGACATGTTCATGTCGCTCGACATGTCGCCAAAACCATGTAATATGACAAACTTGTAATTTTGACATGTCGCGCATGTGGCTCAACATGCTCGTCATGTGTTTTAAATGGAAAATCTGCCCCCAAATCGAGCAGATTTCCCCTAAAATTATCTTCTTTCAATATTTCTCTCCCACTTCCTATTTTTTTTTTGTGATTTCTGTCGAAAACAAGTGGCATTTCACCGGACTTGTGTACGAAAACACAAATTGAACTCCGATTTACGACTACGCCGTTTTCAAGTCTTTCACCAACGAAATTAAGGTATGAACTAATTTTTTTTTTCAGATCTAGGGTAAATCTGTTCTTGAAATCATGACTGTTAATTATATGTTAAGTAATGGCACCCGATCTACAGATGGGTGTCGTTACTTTTTTTTTTTTTTTTCCAAAATCAA
>JAUPMG010000009.1:3105222-3118152 GCA_031762675.1 Pachysandra terminalis
AAAGTCAAAAAACATGTTATGTTATGTTACCAATAAATGGGTGCCACGTGTGTGTCGTCAATGACGTGACGCCACGTGTACGCTGAAAAATCAAGGATCATCATTACCACCCTCGATGGGTCGAAAACCGATCGTATTTACATCTGATTCATATTCGAATTAGATCCGTATTTGAATGGAAATCTAATCGGATCTTAAAGAAAAAGAAGAAAAAAAATATTCGAATTCGATTCAAATTCAGCTAATCACTATTCGTCCGAAATAATATAATTATATCTGAATTCGAAACATCGGATCAAAATTTTTATAGTTTATAAAATCTAATCGAATATTGGATCATATTCGACGTATTGAAATATAAGGGCTAACCATATTCGAGATTTTTTGGGTCTAATTCGGATATATATCCGACTCATTACTAAGGGCAATGTCAGGGCCAATGGCTATTGGGAGCCTCGTTCGAAATCCCATTTGGTTGTATAAGATTGGAATTATAGGAAATATCATAAACAATTGTTAATCAGGTAGGCTAATTTAACCATTTTACACGCAACGCTTGATTACAAGCGAGTGTACGCATTTTGGGTATAGCTGTACACACACTGAATCACTCTTTAAAGCCGCAATGGCTGTACAGTCGTCCCTTTCACGTGCCAGCTGTTAGCAGCTACGTACGATGATTAGACCGTTTGGTGAAAATGCAAGATTTGAAATGGCAGAAAGATATCTGACCATTCTTATCACCAATTAAGGCAATAGCTTCTCAAGGAAGCTACCTTTTGAATTTCAGCTTCTGGGGGAACGTCACGTGTCTCAAACCCAACAAACATGTTCCTTCTTTCCTATTTGAGGTGTTCAAAGGACTAAGGACTTGTGTTCCCACGACATACTGCCTTATGGGCACCCCAGGGAATGATTGTCTCTCTCTTCCCTCAATGGACCTTATTTCATTCGGAGGACGTACTTGGGGGTATGCTACCCCTAATAGACTCCTCAAATAGTTACTTCTTATTTAAATACTCGAAGTCACATCTATTTATTCTCTATAACAGATTTCGAGCGATTTCATTATGTACCTTTACATCTCAAAAATATCTTTACTCAAGGAAGGATCCTCGAGGGAACTTCTTGTACCTTCTAACGCAGGAGTCATTCTTGGATCACATCCATAGACTTTGAAGGACCACCATTTATGCTTTGTCTTGAAGGATCACAAAGCAGATATATTCTGGCCGAGGGACAACCTCGACGGACAAATCCGAGAACAAATCAGATGGACAACCTCGATGGATGGGTTCGAAGGACAACTTCGACGAACAATTCCAAAGGAAGCCTCTTCCAGGCTAACCACCTCCAGATGGTCAAATCAAATGAGGTATTTTCCCTCCTATTACGGGTGAATTCGAAGGAGGAACATTCCTTCCTCCTAATGCAAATTCGTGGCTAACTACCCTGAGATGGTCAATTCGTCAAGGGCTTGTCACCCTAAAAGGACTACAGATTCTGTCCTTGAAAGAAGCAAATATGGGTTTGCCCCCCTCGAATGCTGTCTTTTATGCATTTGAATTACCAACTGGAACTCGAAGTCACTGTCATTCATTCTTATGAACTGACTTCGAGTCATATCTTGGGACTTTCATTTCCAGAAAGCAAATCCTCAGTGGAAAGGGCTTTAGAAGTTGAAAGCACGCCATCTTCAAACGTACTTCCTGAAAGACTGGTTTCCCCCAGACTTTGAGAACATCATCTCTCTTTATCTTATAGGAATTCACATATCGACTTCTGAGTTCATCCAAGTAGAAGGCACTCGGATTGGTTACTGTAGCTAAACATTAACGGGTTTCAAGGTAATCCCCTCCTTACTAGGGACGATTGATCATGAAAACGAATTCCTTGACGAGACACTCTCTACATAGGTAAATTCGAGAATACATTGATCACCCTCTAAGGATACAGTGGTACTTGATTTCCTAGAAGGAAGATAGCCGCCAAAGGGAGTTCTCTTTCGGAATACGGATTCAACAAAATACATTGAATATCCTATAAAAAGGTTGTCTTGAGACGAATTCTCAGTATGGATAGCACATGGTGAAAACCTCACCGACTTATCACCGCCGTATAAATATCTGCTTTCTAACCTATCTAGAGGGGGTTTTGTCTTATCTGAAATGGCGGCAGGATGGTGGCGTTGCTTATTGGAACTTGTGTGAAAGTGACACACGTCTTCAGAACGATGTTGCTCAAGTTCCAAAGCAACCTTTTGCAGAGCAGTTTTTAAGGTTTGAAATGATTTGATCTCGCTTTCTCTGGAAGTAACCTAGCCGTGTTGAAAGACACGCATCCCTCAAGATATTTTTCAGGACCACGTGTCACTCAAGATTTGCTTAGCACTCGAGAGCCCCCTCTAAACGCTTAGCCGAGTGACACTTGTCCTACTGAGAGTGGGAAACTCTCTACAAATACCAGTACCCATCATCCATTGATGAGGATCGAAGGTCTGTGAATCAAAACCAGAAATTCAGAACCCTGAAACGACAATGAAAAAGACACTGAAAGAGAAAGAGAATAATCTTACACCAGTGAGGTTTTATTGTTCTGTGATTGCATTCACTCCCCTTCTTCAGTTATTACAAACCCTCATTCATCCTAGTCCATTCTCTTTGTCTTCTACAGAGATCAAGGTTGACAAAGAACGCTCTTGACAAAACGGCTGCGCGATGGTTTAAGCTGTCTCGAGACACATTTCCCTACCTTTTCTCTAGTTAATAATTGTAATTAGTTCTAATATATTAGTTGTTATTTCCTTCTAATATATTTAGTCTTTTACAAATCCGTCATCACCACTATCAATGTGTGTATTACCATAAGTTGCGATTTTACTCCAAACCTAACCTGTTTTTCACGAAGCACCAGGTTTGGGGTTCGATTACGTGGGAGCCGTTTCACTCGGGGGACACTAAAGGCTTATCCGATTGTTAACTTATGGTCCCCGGGATTAATTGTGGTATGCGCAAAGCTCTCCCGAATAGCCAGGTTATCAAAAAAAGTTATGGGTGTAAATGATATGAGCCGAGCTTTCCAGTTTGTTTAGGGCTAGTAAACCTTGAGCAAAGTCGGGCTCCTTAAAAGATTTTCGATTTAGGCTCGTTAAAATATTACGTGGAAGCTTTGGTTTGTAAAAGCTCGACTAGTAAAGGTTTAGCTCGTAGAAAATATTAGCTTAGTTCAGATGTAATAACATTATAGTGGATGATAATTATTATATATAACATAATATTTATATTTAATAAAAACATGTAACTCGGCTCAAGCTCGTTATGGTGATGGGCCCTTTTGCAGGCTCAAGTTCGGCTCGCGAGCTTAATTATAGAGCTCAGTTCAACGAGCAAAGCCTGAGCCCGAGCCTGAGCTAACTCGGCTCGTTGACAGCTCAAGTCCAACACACTCCCCGGCTGAGCAATCCCCGCGCGGGAACTAGAACTCATTTGCCGCCAAAAGGCTCCAACAAGAAGTTACAAAGATTTGAGTAAAACCACGAGGAGGAACGTCCGGATCTCATGCCCTGGTTTCGTTTCCTTCCTTTGGAACCCTAATTTTTACAGTCTTATGCATTGAAACATGGATTTGGAAGGGTTGTCCACCATCTGTGCTGGCCTCGGAATCATTGAAGAGGACGAAAACGGGGACCGAATCGGTTACAAAAAGGGAGAATTCTGTTCAGGTAATGTTTGAATCTCTCTACTGCTACATCTGTTTTCTTATATTTCATAGCTTTAATTTTCTCCTATAATCTCTTATTCCTTGTTTTTTTTTTCCTGGTAGACAATTTGAAGGATTTGCTGAGATTCCTCAGGCGTGACGATCCGCAGACACGAGACGTATTCAAGCAAATTTGCAAATGGAACACGGTTTCAAAGGATTTGATTCCGATTATTGAATACTGCCAAGACGATCGGAGCTTGGTGACAAATGCTGGTATCGACAATCTATAGATCTAACCATTTGATTTACTTTTTCTTGTTTATTTCTCTGTTAGGATCACTTCTCCACAAGTGTTTATTAGCAAAATTGCATACAAATTGGAAATTTCCTGATTCTACTTTTGAAAAAAAATTCAGTGAAGGTTTTGGTATTTCTCACAATGCCCATTGAGGCTTCATCCAACAACATCTCTCAGCAAATAGAGTATCTCTGGGGCTTAAAATCGTCCGTTACACGAAGCGACACAATTGCTGAGATCATCTCCCTTCTCGAAGGCCCACTGGAAAACTTGGAAAAGTAAGCTAGAACTGCCATGTTATCATTATTTTTTATTATTAAGTATATTACATTTATGTATGTTTCTATTGTTTGGATTCCATTATTTCCCTTCAAATACGACCATGTTAGATAATGAATGCCTCAAGACATGAGGAAAAACAAGAACATGCCTTATCCTAGGGCTATCAACGAGCCGAGTTTGAGCTCTATAATTAGGCTTGCGAGCCGAGCTAAAGTTCGAAAAAAAGCTCATTATCTTAATGAGCTTGAGCCGAGCTTGGGTAAGCTCTGCTTGTACACGAGATTATACATCCATATTCCTATATTTTATATTATATATTAATATTAAACACATGTTAATATATTATATTATATATAATAATAATCATCAGCTATAATATTAATGCATTTGTACAAAACTACAAATATAAGCTTTTTTACGAGCTGAGCATGAGCCCAAAATACTTTAATGAGCTTGAGTTGAGCCTGAGCCCAAATTTTTATAACGAGCCTGAGCCTTGCTCAACGTTTACTAGCCTAAGCCGAGCTGGGCAAAGCTCGACTCGGCTCGGCTCATTTACAGCCCTACCTTATCCTAAGTTTCAACTAGTTGGGGTCAGCAACATGAGTCATGTTATGCCATTCTATCAAAAGCTGTATCTATGGTTAGACTATGTTAATCCTATAAACACAAGTAATTTGGAAAATTCCTCGGCATGTGTGGGTCGGGTTGTTCATAAACATTAATAATTCCACAAACTGCATATCCTTTAGTTAACCATAATAAGCATACACATGCTTTTTTTGTGAGACCAAACACAATCAAGTTTTGACTTATTTACAAGTATTATGCTTTGATGAATAGGGAAGCCCTCTTGATCTCATGGACATGTGATGATAATCCTTCTGCTTCGCTTGCAGATGCAAACAATGCCCTTGAGTATTTGACATTATTCCTCACTTATTTCAATAAGAACATAAGAAATAACAATTGATGGAAATTCACTACCTCAGTAGAGTGTGACTTCATACAGGAATAGGTCTGATAATCCAAAAAGACCAAGAATAACTATTGCTATCAACCACAGTTTTTTAGTCAATTAAAATTAAAAATGAACATCCGGTCCCCCCCCCCCCAAAAGCAACAAAGAACGGTTATGGTTCTATTATTTTAAATGACACAGGATTAGCTAGCAGAATATCTGGGCTTATGATGCAATCACGTGCAGAATGACTAATAAAATGTATTAACGAGCGTAAAAAAAATGTATGCAGTACCTCTCCTTTCTGTTCAATATCAAATCTTCACCAAAATAACAACATAGTAAACAAATCCTGACTAGTATATTTTGTAACTTTCCATGAACATGAATTTTGTCTGGACATTGCTTTTGCAATGTTGTTTTTATTTTTTATTTTTTGGTGATGTGGAACCCCTGGCCCCACTTAATGGGGATAGGGTAAATCCCGGATACATGACTCCACCCCACAAGGACCATATATCAGGTAAGCCCGGGGACTCGAATTTGGGACCTCCAGTTCCTGAGCTAGAGAGCTTGCCAGTTGAGCTAACCTGTGTGGGTTAAAAAAAAATTTGGTAAGATCCGTCGAAGTAGGAAGCCTTAACCGATGTGTGGTAACAGGAAAGCCCATTGCACTGCTTTTCCAATGGGGTTTTGCTTATGAACGTTCTTACATGTTACATTTAGTCTACCATGCGCTTTCCATGGGAGAGTATATTCATTATAATTACTAAACGCAATAGTACTTGATTCAACGTGAACTATTAGTGTTATTAATATATCTTTCCTGAGCATTGATTTATATTTATTTCAAATTGTTTTGTAAATCTGGGTGCCTAGGACTAGGTGACTAGTCTTTTTTTGGTGCTAGGCAATAAACTACCTAAGTAGGCCCAAACTATGCGTGTAACTAGATTTATACCTAAGCATGATTTTTCATCTTTTTCCTTATTCTTTTTCCTATTCAACTTTCATCACGGTTTAATAGTTCAGGAAACGATGCATCCTAATTAACGATTTTTCTATTAAAAGCAGAACTTAATCAAAACTATTTGTACTGTTCACCACTTACATTCCGTCAGTTTTCAATTTGATTGACATACCTGAGGATTACTTGTAAGAAAGATGCTTATTCTTACTAGAACAACAACAAAGGTCTTTTCCAGTTTTCTCAACTAGTTGGGCATTAATTTTTTGTGCCCATTACAATCAGTCAAAAAAGCTATCTTCAGTTGGATTATATGCATCGGAATCAACTCCATCTCGCATATTCTCACAGGAATCTCCCTTGCAACAAGCTCCGGATCATTGTGCATTTGTATGCCAATTGTGGCGGCATTGTAGCTGTGCTGCTATTATACAATCTTGTATATGATCATAGTCAATTCACAAATACTCTCAACATATCGTTTACCTTAGAATTTAAAATATTCAAGATACTAGGTCATTCAATCCAAGTTCACTAGGCGAGCACCTATTCACTCAACCAGGTCCTAAGCTAAGCCTGCGTAGGTGTTTTGACACAAATTTGGGTCAACCATTTTCCCCTATCCTCAATTAATTAGTTAAATGTGACTGATTTATGGGCTGAGTAAAACTGCTGCATTTTCATTTCATCAAATTGGCTTATTTTCTGTGCTACATACTCCTTGAAAAACTAAACTGTTCATTTGATTTATATTCTTATATATATATATATATATATTACTTTTTCATTGCTTTTGGATTGTAGTTCTATTATTTTTGTGCCTCTACGTTCTTTCATCTTTGAGACATTCTTCTTATGTCCAATGGTACATCGAGCAGTGAGGCATTCGCAGAAGATGACTGGAAGTTGGTCCAGCTGGTGCTTACTTTGTTTCGGAACATTTTAGCTGTTCAAGACATCTCAACGCAGCAGAAGGCTTCTGGATCTGCGACTCAATTTTTATCCTTGAGAGATAGGTTCCTAGAACTTATGTTCAATGAGAATGTAATGGATCTTATCTTAGTTCTGACGCAGCATGTCGGTGGTTCTTGTGGCTATTTCTGCAAAGATAATGTTGGAGACTTTCCATTACATATTTCTTGGTCAAGAACCTCAGTTGATTGCCAGAGTATCTAGAACAGCCTCAAAGGTTGATATTTCTCCTCCTCCATTGCATTTTTGGCAATATAAAAGATTGCATCAAAGGGACAAAGGAAATGCAGTGAAAATAACAACAAAAATAGCAATTAAAAAATCCTAAGCTAATAATATTCAGGGAAAGAGCTAAAATCTTAATGAATAACGTCCAAAAACATAATTTTAATCAGCTAGGTTGATTGAAAATGAACAAGCCATTTAATTGAACCTTTAATGTTGGCACATGATACTTTATCTTCATTTGTTAGTTCTCTATTGATACTTGACATGAATGGGGAAATCCATTTAGAATGAGTTTCTATTGTGTAGGGGGACGAAGATGTCAAAACATCTCTCAACTCTCTGAAGTCCATTATGGAGGAAGAAGAAGAAAAAAGAAGGGTCACTAAACTACGAAATTTGGGTCATTATTCAAAATTTAGTGGAACATTTACTCAAGTTACCATGGTATGAGGTTGCCAATATAGCAAGGCATGTGAACGGTTTTATCTAAAATTTTGATAACCCCTAACATCTTTTGCAACAGGATGGCTCTAAGACGTTATTCAAAGGAGGCAGCCTGCTCAAACCTCAGAATGTTCAACGGGGTCCAGTTAAAAAAATTGTGTGGGACCAAGGAAGGTTATCTTCTTCAAAGGATACAATTTTGGAGTCACTTCATGATTTTATAAACCAGTTTCTTTCAGGGGGTTACAATGGTAATTATATATTTATAAGATCTGTAGTTGCAGGGTTATTTGACCTTTGCTTCTTTCTTTTCCATAGTCTCATTGTAAGCACAATGGTTATCAGTTTTGATGCAGTCAATCCCTAAGGACATTGAAAAGGAACATTATGCAATTCAGAAAAGCGATGTTGTTCTTTTCTTCCAGGTTGCTCAATTTGTAACAACTTTTCAACATCATAAGTTCGTAATATCAAAGGTGAGAAGTGATTTCTAGGGAACTTGTGTCTTCTCCAAAAATTTTCTCAAGCTTACTGCCACATACATTAATCAAGTTAATTCCTTTCCTCTAACTACTTGGATTTGCAGCATGAGTTTTGTTCCTCCATTCCATCTCATAAAAAGCCAACCTGCTAAGTAGTTCATAAAATAGCCTGGAAAATGCTTCTTTAGTTGCTTTTGGATTTCCTAGGAAGACCCTAAACTTGTTGATGTTATTGTTGCTGTTGTTGTCATACGTTTTGTTACTGCTATATTCAAAATGAATGGATCATCTAGGTTGGTGAAACTATAATTAGCTCAACTTCATTATGCCTCAAGTTCCAACTCATTGCTTTTCAGATTTGCAAAGCAGAACTTTGCTTCGTGAAAAGAGGCCAATGCTTACATATAATTGTTACTTGCATGTATTACTACTATTTGCTTTGTACATATACTCCACACTGTTGATTATTCTACCAGTTAATGGATTTATTTTCAAGAAAAATTCTCATTTGTTTGTTAGGTAATGAAAATAGTTTGGCTGATTTTTCACAAAGTTTTTGCTCCTTTTGGGGTTAACTAAGCTATTCTCATTAGGCTGAATAGAGTTATAAGAACTTCATCTGGTATGGTTCCTCCCACATATTCAAGCTCTTTAAATAAAAATACTAAAGCAATGATCATGCCCATTCTGTTTTAAGAGTATGCAGTGCAAGCTGTTGCAAAACGTTACTATGCTTTTGTTTGAGTGATACATGAAATTATTATTTAAAAGAGCATACAGATGAATGAAATGCATCAGAATGCTTATTCCATACTTATGTTATGGGATGTTTTTGACATACTATCTTGGTGATGGCATCATATTTACCTTCTTCCACTTCTAGTGAACCCATGGCAATTAAGAAATGCTTAAGCGACACCAGTCTCTGCTTTGCTCACGGTTTCAACTGGAAACTTTGTTTTGGTTTATTAGATTAATGAATGCTGACAGATATGTTTGCTAGAGTTTTGAGGTCTACTATTATCAATATGATTTTGCCAAAACTCTGATTCCTCTTGATGTGCAATTCATTGAGCAGGAAAATCTTGTTGAAAGAGAGTTAAAATTTTATTCTTTTTGATGCATCTATCTCATTTTAGACAGAACCATGGAGTTCCATGACCTGCAAGTCAAATCACACTATCACAGCATGTCAAAAAGCAGAAACTGGCAAAAATGCCTCCCTGTGATTGACAAAGAAAAGGAGAGAGAAAAATCCAGGCAACTGGTTTCAGAGGTTTTCAGATGACATCTTTCTACATGTTGCAAATTGACTGGATGGAGCATGGAATTCCATGGTTCCGTGACTTCTATTTGTCATGGCAACACTTTTATTCTGTATGCTGTATAACTTAATTTTCAATGTGTTCTCTTTTACAACAGCCAAACATGAAAAATGTTGTATCTGAAGCCTGTATCAACAAAGATGCCAATAGCACATTGTTCGAAGGCGATATCTGTGGACCGATTGCGGCAACAATAAATGAATCAATGTTCTTATTGGTCATATCCAAGTGGCAGAATGCATTTGATGGCTTGAAGGAAACAAATGACTACAAGTTCCTATCTGTAGCTGGATCTCTTATGAAAACAATGGTAAATTTGAACAAACTGTAATAACCCAATGTTTTGATATGGTTCTATAGGTTTTGGTTATGTTTCTGTATACTCTTTTTTCTGCATATATCTGATTCATGGACATGGTGGTTTTGATAATCAAATTATACATGCATGAATTTGAACATTTGGATGGAAAGTTGTTTTGCCATTTGCAGTTCCTCAGTTATTTCACAGCAAATAAGCATAGGGATCCTCAGAAAACTGGGAGGAGCATTCTATAAAACTGTAAGCTTGTATAGGTAGAGTTTTCTTATTTTCTACAACATCACAAGGAAAAGTTTACTTGTTCTACAATCTAAGAAAGCTCTTCAAGAAAAAGGAAAAAATTGAAAATGTAGTGTTACTATGTGGGCTAATGATGCTTGTTACAAAATCTCTGTATTAGATTAAACAATAGGTTCCGGAGCTAATTAGATGAGGTTCCCTGTTGCAATATGAGGTCATTGCTATACTTTTGAGAGGCTTATGAGATAGGGTGTTTGACTGTTGTGAATGTTTTGAATTTGGTTTCACGAGATTTGCTTCTTTGAAATTTTCATTGTTTACTGAGCATATGTGTTTAGTTGCCCGCTTCCATCAGTGCTCTTTGATAGTACCTCTGGTGTTCAATGGTCAGTGTTGAACAGTGTTTACCATGATTGTATTGAAAACAATACCACAGTTAACAAGGACATGGATTTCACAAATCATTTCCGTTGTTGAAAAAAAAATATATTATATATCTCATTTAAATAACCTTGACTGCTGTTTCTCTACAACCAAATCTTCAATGCCTCAAGAAATTGGCGTAAGCTGCACTATATAGTGGTAGAAATCTGTTTCAGCTCCTAATAGGTTCCTTTTCCTTAGCTAAAGGGTGAGTCTCCTGATAATCATGCAAAAACAACAGTTTACTTTTCTTGGTAGAGAAGTCATATTCAACAGATGAACTTTACTGCCTACAATTTTCACAAAACAGTTGACTTCATTTTCAACAAACTTCTCCCCCTAGGTTGAAAGTTTACCTCGAGATATTCAGTGAATTTATGGGTTATTTAGTTGTGGCAATTTTATTATTACATTATTATCACGTGGGGTGAGTCGTTGAGCTGAAATTGTTTTCAGTGAGAGGTAGAAGACAGAATAGACCCTTCGAATGCAGTTTATCCAGGGAAGATAATCTTATGGAAGAGTCGAATCCAATCTCTTGTAGTTTCTTTACAACTGGCAAAGAGTTGATACACATGCGATGCTTTTCTTTACAACTGACAAAGAATTGATACGCATGTGATGCCTTTAATAGAAGACCTAACATCTTCATTGCAGTATTAGATGCATAACCGACTTCACAAAACATGGCAAAAAGATTGTAACTTCATCATCAGTTTCATAGTTTATGCTTCCAATCTTTCTCCTGTGTTGGTATGAAATTAGTTCTACAGTTCCATTCTATCTCAAGCCAAACCTTGAATTAGGTTATGTATTCAAAAGCCTTTTCCCACCACCTGAATCACACTTTTCACCATTTCTCTTGCCCTGTCTTAGATATTAAATGAAGTTTCTTTGACTTTTTCCTTTTTTTTTTTAACTTCTCAGACACTCTACAAGGAATTTAGTGGACTGTCAATACACCTTGGTGAACAATTGTAGAATGTGGTTGCTTAGCTGCAAATTGTAATATTGAAAGCTGAGAAATTGTATGGATGTCCCTGTCTGTTTCGTTGTAATTTATGACCATTTCTTCTCAAAGGAAATATTTATCCTTAATAACTGCTTTAACCCATACAAATACAATACCCATATTCCATTCCCAATGGATATTTACTAAAGCCTCTTTATAATTGAATAGTGATGTTACATATTTTGTTAACATCATCTCATTTAGGTTTTTTTTATGACTATGTGAAATTCCTACTTGTAGAATAATTTTTTTTTCTTGACATTGCATCAAGACAAATGCTTTTGTTGTATGATTATGATGTCTTTCTCAATCTGATTGGCATTTGCAGATTCGTATGCTAGATTTGGTTCTTAAACTTTTGCGAGAAGATTCTAAGGAGCCACAAACAGCTCGCATCCTTCTTTATAAGTTATTCTATGATCAGACAGAGCAAGGGATGACTCAGTTCCTCATGAATCTGCTCAGATCCTTTAACACTCATAAACAACCTAAAAGGTTTACCGACTTTTTGCCCTTTCAAGTCTTATGTAATAGATGTTTCTTTTTCATTTAAAATATTTTGGACTTGTCATAAGAGATTTAGTGAAAATTTTACACCTGTTGCCAACCTAATTCAACCCTCCATTGCCCAGTCTTGGGACCCACAAGACACAAAACACATAACAATACAAAATGGCATTGGTGAAGATTTATGAAATCTTAATCTTAATTCGGAGCATTATATAGTAGCGTTGCTGATTACAACACGGAAGATAATTTAATGCAATTCATTTGCACATTATCACCATCATTCTGGCCCAAGTCTTCTTCCTATTATATGCGTTGGCTGCAGAAATTTTAGCTTACAATTCCACTCAAGCTAGGGCCATAGTCGTTCAGCACATATATATTATATTTATAATATTATATGTATATATACACGCACACACACTCAAACATGACAAAGATCAGGTGAGCATGAATTAATAGACAAGTAACTATATTTCACAATAATCTACTTTTTGGTTGATGTATATGCATAATAAGATAATTAGATGATATTTAGAACTACATTGAAAACCTCTCTTTGACAGTGGTATATTTGGTTTTGTTTAAATGTTATTGACACTGACGCTACCCATTTTAAATAAAATTTTATTAATTAGATCCATAATTTCCATGCATATGTAGTTGTTTCAAATAGGCATATGCAGACATGCCGGCATAAATGGATATCCCTTATATTGTTATCAAAATATGAATATACAATTATACTTGCGGATACATATGTCTGCG
>JAUPMG010000009.1:3118252-3137392 GCA_031762675.1 Pachysandra terminalis
CAAACACAGTTTTTTAATCAGTTAAAATTAAAAATGAACATCCGTTCCCCCCCCCCCACCCACACACACACACACACACACACACACCCACCCACACCCAAAAAGCAACAAAGAAAGGTTGTGATTCTATTATTTTAAATGACACAGGGTTAGCTAGCAGAATATCTGGGCTTATGATGCAATCACGTGCAGAATGACTAATAAAATGTATTAACGAGCATAAAAAAAATGTATGCAATACCTCTCCTTTCTGTTCAATATCAAATCTTCACCAAAATAACAACATAGTAAACAAGTCCTGACTAGTATATTTTGTAACTTTCCATGAACATGAATTTTGCCTGGGCACTACTTTGCAAGTTGTTATTTTTTTATTTTTTTTATTTTTTCGTGACGTGGAACCCCTGGCCCCACTTAATGGGGATAGGGTAAACCCGGATACATGACCCCACCCACAAGGACCATATATTAGGTAAGACCGGGGACTCGAACCTGGGACCACCAGTTCTTGAGCTGGAGAGCCTGCCAGTTGAGCTAACCTCTATGGGTTAAAAAAAAATTGGTAAGATCCGCTGAAGCAGGAAGCCTTAACCGATGTGTGGTAACAGGAAAGCCCATTGCACTGCTTTTGCAATGGGGTTTTGTTTATGGACATTCTTACATATTGCATTTAGTCTACCATGCGCTTGCCATGGGAGAGTATATTCATTATAATTACTAAATGCAATAGTACTTGATTCAACGTGAACTATTAGTGTTATTAATATATCATTCCTGAGCATTGATTTATATTTATTTCAAATTGTTTTGTAAATCTGGGCGCCTAGGACTAGGTGACTAGGCTTTTTTTGGTGCTAGGCAACAAACTGCCTAAGCAGGCCCAAACTACACATGCACTTGTGTAACTAGATTTATACCTAAGCATGATTTTTCATCTTTTTCCTATTCAAGTGGCATCACGTTTTCAATTGGATTGATATACCTGAAGAATACATGTAAGAAAGATGCTTATTCTTACTAGAACAACAACAAAGGTCTTTTCCAGTTTTCCCAACTAGTTGGGCATTAATTTTTTGCGCCTGTTACAATCAATCAAAAAACCTATCTTCAGTTGGATTATATGCATTGGAATCAACTCCATCTCGCATATTCTCACAGGAATCTCCCTTGCAACAAGCTCCGGATCATTGTGCATTTGTATGCCAATTGTGGCGGCATTGTAGCTGTGCTGCCATTATACAATCTTATATATGATCATAGTCAATTCACAAATACTCTTAGCATATCGTTTCCTTAGAATTTAAAATATTCAAGATACTAGGTCATTCAACCCAAGTTCACTAGGCGAGCACCTATGCACTCAGCCAGTTCCTAAGCTAAGCCTGCCTAGGTGTTTTGACACAAATTTGGGTCAACCATTTTCCCATATCCTCAATTAATTAGTTGAATGTGAAGTGTGGGCTGAGTAAAACTGCTGCATTTTCATTTCATCACATTGGCTTATTTTCCGTGATACATGCTCCTTGACAAACTAAACTGTTCATTTGATTTATATTTTTATATATATTACTTTCTCATTGCTTTTGGATTGAAGTTCTATTATTTTTGTGCCTTTATGTTCTTTTATGAGACATTCTTCTTATGTCCATTGGTACATCGAGCAGTGAGGCATTCACAGAAGATGACTGGAAGTTGGTCCAGCTGGTGCTTACTTTGTTTCGGAACATTTTAGCTGTTCAAGACATCTCAACGCAGCAGAAGGCTTCTGGATCTGCGACTCAATTTTTATCCTTGAGAGATAGGTTCCTAGAACTTATGTTCAATGAGAATGTAATGGATCTTATCTTAGTTCTGACGCAGCATGTCAGTGGTTCTTGTAGCTATTTCCGCAAAGATAACCTGCTTCTGTTGGAGACTTTCCATTACAT
This sequence comes from Pachysandra terminalis, assembly GCA_031762675.1. Lineage (NCBI taxonomy): Eukaryota > Viridiplantae > Streptophyta > Magnoliopsida > Buxales > Buxaceae > Pachysandra > Pachysandra terminalis. The sequence continues at coordinate 3,120,181 of JAUPMG010000009.1, forward strand.
ATTTCTTGGTCAAGAACCTCAGTTGATTGCCAGAGTATCTAGAACAACCTCAAAGGTTGGTGTTTCTCCTCTTCCATTACATTTTTGGCAATATAAAAGATTGCATCAAAGGGGCAAAGCAAATGCATTGAAAATAACAACAAAAATAGCAATTCAAAAATCCTAAGCTAATATTATTCAGGGAAAGAGCTAAAATCTTAATGAATAACGTCCAAAAACATAATTTTAATCAGCTAGGTTGACTGAAGCCATTTAATTGAACCTTTAATGTTGGTACATGTTACTTTATCTTCATTTGTTAGTTCTCTATTGATACTTGACATGAATGTGGAAATCCATTTAGAACGAGATTCTATTGTGTAGGGTGGTGAAGATGTCAAAGCATCTCTTAACTCTCTGAAGTCCATTATGGAGGAAGAAGAGGAAAAAAGAAGGTTCACCAAACTACGAAATTTGGGTTATTATTCAAAATTTAGTGGAACATTTACTCAAGTTACCATGGTATGAGGTTTGCCAATATAGCCAAGGCATGTGAAGGGTTTTATCTAAAACTTTGATAACCCCCAAACATCTTTTGCAACAGGATGGCTCTAAGACGTTATTCAAAGGAGGCAGCCTGCTCAATACTCATAATGTTCAACGAGGTCCAGTTAAAAAAATTGTGTGGGACCAAGGAAGTTTATCTTCTTCAAAGGATACACTTTTGGCGTCACTTCATGATTTTATAAACCAGTTTCTTTCGGGGGGTTACAATGGTAATCATATAGTTATAAGATCTGTAGTTGCTGGATTATTTCACCTTTGCTTCTTTTTTTTTCATATTCTCATTGTGAGCACAATGGTTATCAGTTTTGATGCAGTCAATCCTTAAGGACATTGAAAAGGAACATTATGCAATTCATAAAAGCGATGTTGTTCTTTTCTTCCAAGTTGTTCAATTTGTAACAACTTTTCAACATCATAAGTTCGTAATATCAAAGGTGAGAAGTGATTTCTGGGGAACTTGTGTCTTCTCCAAAAGTTTGCTCAAGCTTACTACCGCATCCATTAATTAAGTTAATTCCTTTCCCCTAACTATTTGGATTTGCAGCATGAGTTTTGTTCTTCCATTCCATCTCATACAGAGCAACCTATTAAGTAGTTCATAAAATGGTCTGGAAAATGCTTCTTTAGTTGCTTTTGGATTTCCTAGGAAGACCCTAAACTTCTTGATGCTATTTTTGGTTATAAGACACTTTTTTTCTGAACAGAATTTTGATCCAAGTTGTTTTGAGCTGCTATCTCCAACCAGAATTTTATTTCAAGTTGTTTCAAACTAGTTGGATGAAGCACTATTGTTGCTGTTGTAGTCACACACGTTTCGCTACTCCTATATTCAAAATGAACGAACCATCTAGGTTGGTGAAACTATAATTAGCTTCAACTTCATTATGCCGCAAGTTCCAACACATTGCTTTTCAGATTTGGAAAGCAGAATTTTGCTTCGTGAAAATAGGCCCATGCTTACATATAATTGTTACTTGCATGTCTTACTATTATTTGCTTTGTACATAAACTCCACACTGTTGATTATTCTACCAGTTAGTGGATTTATTTTCAAGAAAAATTCACATTTGTTTGTTAGGTAATAAAAATAGTTTGGCTGATTTTTCACAAAGTTTTTGTTCCTTTTTGGGTTAACTAAGCTATTCTCATTAGGCTGAATAGAAGTATAAGAACTTCATCTGGTATGGTTCCTCCTACATATTCAACCTCTTTAAATAAAAATACTAAAGGCAATGATCATGCCCATTCTTTTTTAAGAGTATGCTGTGCAAGATGTTGCAAAACGTTACTATGCTTTTGTTTGAGTGAGATGAAGTTATCATTTAAAAGAGCATACAGATGAATAAAATGCATCAGAATGCTTATTCCATACTTATGTTATCAGATGTTTTTGACATACTATCATGGTGATGGCATCATATTTACCTTCTTCAACTTCTAGTGGACCCATGGCCATTAAGAAATGCTTAAGCGACACCATTCTCTCCTTTGTTCAGGGTTTCGGCTGGAAACTTTGTTTTGGTTTATTAGATTAATGAATGCTGACAGATATGTTTGCTAGAGTTTTGAGGTCTACTATTATCAATATGATTTTGCCAAAACTCTGTGATTCCTCTTGATGTGCAATTCATTCAGCACGAAAATCTTCTTGAAATAAAGTTGAAATTTTATTCTTTTTGATGCACCTATCTCATTTTAGACAGAACCATGGAGTTCCATGACCTGCAAGTCAAACCACACTATCACAGCATGTCAAAAAGCAGAAACTGGAAAAAATGCCTCCCTGTGATTGACAAAGAAAAGGAGAGAAAAATCTAGGCAACTGGTTTCAGAGGTTTTCAGATGGCATCTTTCTACATGTTGCAAACTGACTGGCTGGAGCATGGAATTCCATGGTTCCGTCTGTCATGACAACACTTTTATTCTTTATGCTATACAGCTTAATTTTCAATGTGTTCTTCTCTTTTACAACAGCCAAACATGAAAAATATCATATCTGAAGCCTTTATCAACAAAGATGCCGATAGCACATTGTTCGAAGGCGATATCTGTGGACCGATTGCAGCAACAATAAATGAATCAATGTTCTTATTGGTCATTTCCAGGTGGCAGAATGCATTTGATGGCTTGAAGGAAACAAATGACTACAAATTCGTATCTGTAGCTGGATCTCTTATGAAAATAATGGTAAATTTGAACTGTAATAACCCAATGTTTTGATATGGTTCTATAAGTTTTGGTTATGTTTCTCTATACTCTTTCTTCTGCATATATCTGAATGCATGGACATGTGGGTTTCGATGATCAAAATATACATGAATGAATTTGAACATTTGGATGGAAAGTTGTTTTGCCATTTGCAGTTCCTCAGTTATTTCACAGCAAATAAGCATAGAGATCCTCAGAAAACTGGGCGGAGCATTCTATAAAACTGTAAGCTTATATATGTAGAGTTTTCTTATTTTCTACAACATCAGAAGGAAAAGTTTACTTGTTCTACAATCTAAGAAAGCTCTTCAAGAAAAAGAAAGAAAATGAAAATGAAGTAGTATTATTACGTAGTCTAATGATGCTTGTTGCAAAATCTCTGTATTAGATTAAACAATAGGTTCCTGACCTGATTAGATGAGGTTCCCTGTTGCAATATGAGGTCATTGTTATACTTTTGAGAGGCTTATGAGATAGTGTGCTTGACTGTTGTGAATGTTTTGAATTTGGTCTCACGAGATTTGCTTCTTTGAAATTTTCGTTGTTTACTTGGCCAATGTGTTTAGTTGCCTGGTTCCATCAGTGCTCTTTGTTATTAAATCTGGTGTTCCATGGTCAGTGTTGAACAATGTTTACCGTGATTGTATTGAAAACAATACTACAGTTAACCGGGACGTGGATTTGACAAACCATTTCCATTGTTGAAAAAAATATATATTATATATCTCATTTAAAGGACATTAACTGCTGTTTCTCTACAACCAAATCTTCAAGGCATCAAGAAATTGGTGTAAGCTGCACTAAATAGTGGTAGAAATCTGTTTCAGCTCCTGATAGGTTTCCTTTCCTTAGCTAAAGAGCGAGTCTCCTGATAATCATGCAAAACAAAGTTTACTTTTCCTGGTAGAGAAGTCACATTCAACAGATGAACTTTACTGCTTACAATTTTCACAGAGGGGACAAGCATCAAGGTATAAAAGCCTCTATTTTTAGCATGATCGCAGACGAAAAGTTCTGCCAAAAAATGGAGTGAAAATGGCAAGGAACAAAATCCGTTTGGCTGGTAAAATATGTCAAGAATTAGCATAATCCTGGCAAGTTATTGCCTTGTCCAATTAATTTGAGAAGTGTAAGAAAAATGTCATTTTCAACAAACTTCTCCTCGAGTTGAAAGTTTACGTCAAGATATTCAGTGAATTTATGAATTATTTAGTTGTGGCAATTTTATCATTGCATTATTATCACATGGGGTGAGTTGATGAGCTGAAATTGTTCCCAGTGAGAGGTAGACAGTCTTCGATTGCAGTTTATCCAGGGAAGATAATCTTACGGAAGAGTCGAATCCAATCTCTTGGAGGTTCTTTACAACTGACAAAGAGTTGATACGCATGTGATGCCTGTAATAGAAGACATATCATCCTCGTTTCAATATTAGAAGAATAAGAGACTTCACAAAACATGGCAGAAAGATTGTAACTTCATCATCAGTTTCATAGTTTATGCTTCCAATCTTTCTCCTGTGTTGGTATGAAATTAGTTCTGCAGTTCCATTCTATCTGAAGCCAAACCTTAAATTAGGTTATGTATTCAAAAGCCTTTTCCCACCACCTGAATCACACTTTTCACTTTTATCTTTCCCTGTCCTAGAAATTAAATGAAGTTTCTTTTACTTTTTCCTTTTTTTTTTTTGTTTTTAATCTCACACGCTAAAAGGAATTTAGTGGACTGTCAATACACCTTGGTGAAGAATTGTAGATTGTGGTTGCTTAGCTGCAAATTACAATATTGAAAGCTGAGAAATTTTATGGATGTCCATGTCTGTTTCATTGTAATTTATGACCATTTCTTCTCAAAGGAAATATTTATCCTTAATAACTGCTTTAACCCATAGAATACCTATTATTCCATTCCCAATGAATATTTACTAAAGCCTCTTTATAATTGAATAGTGATGTTCCATATTTTGTTAACATTATCTCATTTAGTTTTTTTATGACGTTATGTGAGATTCCTACTTGCAGAATAAATTTTTTTCTTGACATTGAATCAAGACAAATGATTTTGTTGTATGATTATAATGTCTTTCTCAATCTGATTGGCATTTGCAGATTCGCATGCTAGATTTGGTTCTTAAACTTTTGCCAGAAGATTCTAAGGAGCCACAAACAGCTCGCATCCTTCTTTATAAGTTATTCTATGATCAGACAGAGCAAGGGATGACTCAGTTCCTCATGAATCTGCTCAGATCCTTTAACACTCATAAACAACCTAAAAGGTTTACCGACTTTTTGCCCTTTCAAGTCTTATGTAATAGATGTTTCTTTTTCATTTAAAATATTTTGGACTTGTCATAAGAGATTTAGTGAAAAATTTTCACCTGTTGCCAACCTAATTCAACCCTCCTTTACCCAGTCTTGGGATCCGCAATACACAAAACACATAACAATACAGAATGACATTGGTGAAGATTTATGAAATCTTAATCTTAATTCGGAGCATCAGATAGTATCGTTGCTGATTATAACACAGGGAAGGTAATTTAATGCAATGCATTTGCACAATATCATCATCATTCTTGCCTAAGTCTTCTTCCTGTTATATGAGTTCACTGCAGAAATTTTAGTTTACCATTCCACTCAAGCTAGGGCCATAGTCGTTCAGCACATATGTATTATATTCATAACATTATACTTATACACACACACACACACACACACACACACACACACACACTCAAACATGGCAAAGATCAATGTCAAGGTGAGCATGAATTAGTAGACAAGTAACTATATTTCACAATAATCTACTTTTTTGTTGATGTATATGCATAATAAGATCATTAGATGCTGTTTAGAACAACATTGAAAGCCTCTGTTTGACAGTGGTATATTTTGTTTTGTTTAAATGTTATCGACACTGACACTACCCATTTTAAGTAAAATTTTATTAATTAGATCCATAATTTCCATGCATATGTAGTTGTTTCAAATAGGCATATGCAGACATGGTTGCATAATAAATGGACATCCCTTATATTGTTATCAAAATATGAATATACAATTATATTTGCGGATACATATGTCTGCATGAACAGAATTCTGTGCTAGTTGCTTGAATACTTAGCTAATGATGCTATTGTATTCTTCTTGTCAGTGATCTTGCAGATTTGGTAGAAATGATTCATGTGGTTGTACGGCTTATGGAGAGTCTTCAAGCACGTGGCACATTAAGGGTATATTACATTTTCCATCTTGGTGTAACTTTAAATTGGGAACCTGGGTGTAGTCCATGAAATTCTCATTGTGATTATTATTTGTAAAGAAAAATCTATAGAATATTGATATTGATAAATATGATTTTAAGAATGGTACATGGATTCATGGCATCAATCAAGGAGATGAAAGCACCATTTGGTGGATCCCATCTAAGATATTTTCTGTTGCCAAAATAGACCTTGTTTTAGTTTTTGCAAACTTCAAACTGCCACATTCTTTTAGACTGATGATTAAATATGGTTAGCAGCATCAAAAGGAAAGGTTTTGGTGAAATGTTGATAACTCTTATTAGAAAGGGTTGATATTTTTACTTGAAATATTGCCTTGACGATATACCTATAATAATTGGTCCCTCCCCTTGCATATTTGCCACATGTATAAGCAATGTAATAGTTTATATAGTTTAATGCATTAAGGAACTGCTAATACGAATCAGCTTTTAGGTTCTATATATTATCTAACATTGCTTGTTTGTTGGTATCGAGTTCATGAGTTAGTTCATGTAATATTGATTTCCTGTTTCTTTTTCCCTATTAGTAAAATATCTTGCATTCCTAGGGGCAGAAAACATAAATGCATGAAAAACTTATCGATCTTCAGACTAAGGTGGTCACAGTTTTCATTTTGTATATTTCCTATCAACGAATTTTTGTATATTTTCAATAGGCTAATAGCCTTATGTTTGAGAAGTGCTAAACATCAAGAATTTTTGCAATTCACATAGTCTGAAAAAAACTTTTCTTTACCTTTTTTAAATTACAGAGATGTTTTGGAAGCACATTCTTGCTATTGCAAGTCAACACGGCCATGGATTTGAGAATATTAAATTACCAAACAAAGAATAATGAAAAATCAATCAAATTCGGTATCCAATTATATATAAGATACTAGGGGAATTTATCGATGAACATGTGATGTCATGTGCATTGGGATTATGCAGATAAGTGAAAAGGTGTAGAGAATTGAAGAAAGGCCATGTCATTGATAAGAGTATATAAGGCCATATATGTATATTTATTTGCATGTATGTATGCGTTATTTGCACATATAATTCCCTTATGACTGTCGTAGGGACAACCTGATAATGCCATAACACAAAATGTGGCAAAACAAGATTTGTGTTGCCAACCCCTACTAATCGGCGTAAGGCATTTTATTGTTGTTGTACTGAAGAGTATGGCCTTGACATGTTTGCTCTGTGATTTCATTGGCTTTGATATTTGTTGAAGCAACACCTTGGATATGTTCACCATTTTGACAAGAGTCATATCAAGGCTGTGGGCATAAACGTTTGGCAGAAATTGGGAAGACTCGTAGGAATTGCTAAGGAAAAATATTATCTCTTAAGATTGCAGCATGTGTTCTTGAACAGCAGTTTGTCTGATAAGAAATATCTTTGAGTTGTAAGTCAATTTGACTAATGAATAATGCAATCTCTTTAAGTCGATGGAAATAATAGCTGTAGGGTAGCAATGGCCCACAGAGTGACGGATCATAGAGATTACAGAGCAAATTAGTAGTATGCTTCTAAGTGCAATTAATTGGATTTGTTTCAGAGCTCATTACTGATGAGACTGACTAAATACTTTCAGAGTTTTGGTCATGGATTAGAGGCAACAAATGATTGTTGCTTTTGAAATTTACTGTTGGAACAATCATGATCACCTTTATGTCTATTTTTGTAGTTAGAAGTTGAACCAACTAATTACCACGAGTCTGATGTAAAACTACAAAATTGTAGTTTGAATGGGAGAGGAATTTGCATGTTCAGGATGATTAAAGACCTCGGTATACCATTTAAAGAAATTTACCTGGACTACTCAGGCTTTCAGTAAACCATTAGGTCAAAGTCGCATTGCTATCCTGCTCTTTTTCTCAAAAGTTTGTTACCAGGAAATTGCCCAAGGACCAGGAAAGGAAAGACTATAGTCATCAATGCATTGAAATAAATCAGTTTCTTACACCCCAATTACAAAATAAAATCTCGCGGTTTTGTGAGAATCCCAATGAGGCACCTGTGACAAGATTTAGAGATCTCAACATGAAATTGAAGTTCTGACAAATTATGGCTAGAAAAAGGTTTTACATGTAGTTTTCTGTTTAATTGAGTTTTCTAACACTCCCCAACACCATATGACCACATCTATCCCAAGTTTCATCTGTGGTTTTGCTGCATAAATGTATTTTCTAATACTTTCCAAGCAATCAGGGATGCGTGCTGAATTTGAATTTATGTTGAGATTCAAATTTTGCATGTTGATGTGTAGAAACTTCTAGTAAGGTAGTCTAGATGCATTAAGGAAAATGTAGATCTCATTTCAACTAGAACCTCCTCTACATTTAATTTTCCATGCAGCAGTTTGCTTGAACTCAACCCATGACTTCCACATTTTAACCAGGCAATGAAATTCTATACTATTTGTACGCATGGATCCTCTTTGATTTATCATATTCTTATTCCTTAATTTTACCTTTCTACTTACATATAATTATTAATGTTCTTTTTGGGATTGATGCCCACCAATTAGTTGGGAAAACGGCATTGTTAAATGATTCTTTCTGTGATCTTTAAATCATTTTTCTTTGATGATATTCCCTCATTACTCTTGTGAATGGTTTTGTGCTTAAGGTTTCTAGAAAATTGCGGAAGGGGAGAAAGAAGAAAATATTGAGTTATGGAAAGAAAAATGATGAGAACTTTGGAGAAGATCATGTTAACGTAGTGAATGAGGTTGGCACCTCCAACTGTGAACTATCTGTAGATGGGAATAAACAACTGAATGAAAACTTAACAAATTCAACTTGTGATGGAAAAGAAGATAGCATCCTGGGCTCTGATCGGGTTGATGAGTCTGAAATACCCCTGCCTGGTACCGGGAATCTTGGAAAGGACTTGATGCGTATGAATGAGGAAAAGTTTAACGTATTGAATGAGGTTGGCATCTCGAACTGTGAACTATCTGTAGATGGTAATAAACAACTGAATAAAAACTTAACAAACTCAACTTGTGATGGAAAAGAAGATGGCATCCTGGGTTCTGATCGGGTTGATGAGTCTGAAATACCCCCGCCTGGTACTGGGAATCTTGGAAAGGACTTGATGCATATGAGTGACGAAAAGTTTAGTCATGGTCATGATGATCTGGCATATGGAAGTGGTAATTCTAGTGATGATCAGCCAGCTGCGATGGACGAAGTTGATTTTAAGATATCTACTTTAGTTTCCTCTTTTGCGAACAACACTGTTATCCAAAACGTGTGTTGGTTGCTGAAGTTTTATAAAAGCAATTCCACCAGTACAAATCATTACATTATATGCATGCTCCGGAGGATTTGTGATGATCTGGAGCTCTCTCCAATGCTATATCAGGTCAATATTTGAAACAGATTTTGTCTTGTAGAATACTGGATAATGCACCGTGGACATGTATCTCACATTTACATGTTTGCCTGACAAATTTTTGCAGTTATCACTCCTTACCACATTTTACGATATACTGGATGAGCAAAAGTCATCTACATGCAATGAATTTGCAAACATTGTCTCTTTCCTCACAAATTTGGTGAGGAAAATGTTGAGAAAAATGAAGAACCAACCCCTTCTCTTTGTAGAAATACTCTTCTGGAAGACTCGAAAAGAATGCCATTACATCAATTCCGAATCGTTATTGCATGAGCTTCAAAATTTGAAGAAAGAAAGTAGAACATGGCAGGGCATTTCAAGCGTGGATGAAGAAGAAGTTGGTCCAGCAGTGGGAGGCCAGAAAAGCATAGCAGACTCACTTGGTGAAGATGAAGCTGATTTTGTTATTCCCCGTGTATTCAATCATAAGGAGTAAGACATTATCATTATCTTTCCACTCAAATTGCTTACTTTTTCTATGGAAACCCAAAAAGCCTTGCTATGGTCTATAAGCAGGCTAATAGTAGCTTGTTCTAGGCTTCTAGTATGATGTGCACCATTTCAGTTCCGGTCTCTCTCTCTCTCTAATGTGAAAAAAACAAGTTTATATTAACTCACATTGTTGGATTGATTATCTTCAAAAAGATTAACTGGGACACCATTGTTTCATAGCTGATTACCATCATATGACTGCATAGGAATGAAGGTCCGTTTGAAGTGGAGGTTCAGAATGTTCTGCACCAAACTGGAGATAGGGTTGACGTGAACAGAAGCACATCCAATTCAAACAGTGAGATTGACGGCAAGGAAAATTTTGATACAGATGGTCCTTGCAAGTAAAATTCTTGAATGCTCATGGTCTGCCTCTTAGTTAGATTGGGATTATAAACTGCTGATTGGTTGATTTGGCTATTGCAGTGAGGGGCATTCCTTGGAACTTGAATCTCCAAGGGTTTCTAGGAGAAGGAAAAGACTCGTTTTTAATGATGATCTGGAGAAAAGGATTCAAATTCTATATGAGAAGTAAGTGTACTAACATAATGATTGCATTGCACGTGATTTGATAATAAAATTCTTTTAACATATTAGATTAGGTCTCAGCGTTGTTAAAAATACTAAGATAAGCGGCTATCTCTCACTTGAAGAAAGATAGGATCGAACAAGCACTTGATTAGTAAGGCCAAAGGTGCTATATGAGGCTTAACTAATAGGGTACTGGTAGCCTAAGAACCTTTCTTTTTTCATTTATGAAGTCTTCAACAAAAGCCATTTGATGATCATTAGAGTTCAAATCGATTTAGTCAGCGATCAGTTGATTAATCTGGATGCTCTTTTTGCAAGGGGGATTTGAGTTATATCAACGATGATTGGCTTTGTGGAGTTTGATTGTACAGATGTTTTGGTTCTAATTTGAAGTTTTATTGTTGCTGTGAAGTTTTATGATACTGGGTTTCACTTGATCTCATCCTGCGGTTACTGAAATTGTTCATGGTGCATCTGTTTTTGGCGAATATGATCATTCTAGATACAAGGATAATCGACATTGCAGCCGTCTTATTGCGGAAGCCCTTGACCCCAGTGGAGAAGTTTCTCCAGTTCAAGTTTCCAATAAGGTTAAACAGCTAGGACTTAGAGTTGCAACCAAGAGAAGGGTGCTTCATGATGATGGGACTTTTCCTCGAGGGCCAGATCAACTTACGGCAGAAGGAAGGGCATTGGAAAGTAAGACTATTCTTAAGTCAGATGATTTTGGTGGAAGTTCTTTGCTGAGAAGATCTCAGTAAGTATTGCTTTCATATTCATGCTTTCTAGACTGCACAACTAATTTGCTGCTTGGAAAAGTCTGGTGTTGTAAAAATGACCTCTTCTAGGCTAGATTTATGCAACATAACATTTTTTTTTTTTCGGGGTTCAATTTAGGGGTGGCGTGGGTCAGGCTGTGTATCTGTATTGATGGGTATTAACCCAATCCAAACCTGCCTGTTTCTTAAACAGGTAACCGTTCAGAGCAACCAAAGCCGAAACCTGCCCAACTAATCCATTGGCTCTTGTTTCTTGTACAAAAAGTATCTAAATTGATAAATGAGTACATTATCATATGGCAGTTATTGTCATATTGAACATTCCCTGTCAGTTTTTTTTTATTTTTTAAATATATTGTTACATAAAATGTACTATATATTAGTCGTATTTAACAATTAGATCTATATGTGTATGTTATTGCTGATTACAAGCCAATGGGTTGAAGGGAACTGGAACCTCTGTTTACTGTCGGGTTGAGAAGCTCGAGTAAAAGCACTGGCATTGCATGATCTTATGTTATGGCGTACTTTTGATTAATGAGAGTGTTGTACGTTTTACCTAGTTAATCAGCTAATGCCATTATGTTCTGTTTGTTTTTCCTCGGTCATTGTAGGAAAAGAATACGTGCCTTCAGTAAAGATCAAGAATTGATGCTTAAAGACTTGTTTGAGCAGTGAGTTTTTAGTTAATGTGTTTATTTTGCAAATTCTTAGACTTGAAGCTTCCTAATGGTCGATGCTAAATATGAGACAGAAGTGAATTTCTTAATTAGATATTAAATTGTCATGCTTCATCTATTGAAATTTAGCTTTATTGCTTTCTGCAGGTTTAAAGACCATGAGAAGTGCAGCTACATGATTGCCAATACACTGGATGCTGATAACACATTCACAGCAGCTCAAGTTTCACGCAAACTCAGGCAACTAGGCCTGCATGTTCCTCAGCGTAAGAGGCCGTATAAACAAAATAGGCCTTTGAAAGACAAGGGTCCAGAATGCACTATAACAGATGAAGGAGAATCAGGCTCTGATACAGAAACATTATTGGCACTAAAGAAAAGGTGAAGTATTTGCTTGCAACACACTCATATGATGTTTGTAAACTGTAAAGTATTCAAGCTATCTTGCATTATTTCATATTGGTTGTAGTTCTCATGCCGGCATGCGTCAATTCTTCTGCTTACTTCAAAACAGCCGTGTAAACAGACTTGTTAAACCAAACAGATACATTCTTGCTTGACCTTTAAACGTTAAAAGGTAATAAGAAAATATAACAAAAGGAATTTGAATAATTGTTGAGAATTATATGTAAGTTTCCTTAAACATTTTATAACTTTGTTGATAACTAAGATTACTCTTGAAGTGTTAGTAAGATGCTATCATTGGAATTGGCATATATTTTGGAATAAATTTCACCATTTTCTGAAGGAATGGCCTGAAAATGAAATAATACAATAAGGTGATACCTTTTTATTTTCTCATGTATTATGTTGAGATATTCTTTATATATTTGGAACTTGAGTAACAGTGAACACAACTTGTTCTGTCACACAACCTACCTAGGCTGGTTTGTTTAAGATATCTCTTTGTATTCCAATTGACTGATTCCTACGGTTTGTAGCACCTACAACTATAAGAATGATAATGTACATGTGAAATGTAATGTCCAGTTGTCTTATACTTCTTTTGATGCTTTTTACCAATGTTTAAGAAACCGGACTGTGCATTGAACAGGTGAGGAGGCTGGTCTGTTCAACCAGGTTTGACCCGTGGTTCAAATAAAGACAACCGAGTGATATCATGAACATAATTAATTAAAATAGTAAGAATCCAAATGTTCAGTTTGTCATTCATACTGGTTTGATCCGGTTCACACCGGTTTAATAATCAATCCCCACCAAGACTCGAACCAAAAGTTTGAGGTGTTCGGTTGGTAGTTCAACTGGTTCGACCAATCGGTCTGATCCAGTTTATAAACGCTGCTTCTAACACCATGGTTCTGGAGTTCTGTTGACGTATATATGATGCATGATGCAATCCGGTATCAAAGCTTTGAAACTATTATTATTTTTCTGGAGGTCTCTCAAATGTTTGTCATCCACACCAATTTTACTCACCTTGTAGGCCTTCCTTGAAATTTTAGGAGCAAAAACAAGGAGAATGGAGAATTATTTGATGAGGCATCCAAACAGAAGACTAAAAGAACATTTCCACAAGATGATTCTGATGATGAAAGTTTAAGCACTATTCTGGGGTAAGCTCTCTCTCTCTCTCTCTCTCTCTCTCTCTCTCTCTCTCTATATATATATGTTAAAGGATACTGAAGGCTAACTTTGCAGTGTGCATATGGTTGCTGAGGCCTGATTGTGCACATAAGGAATTTATCTTTGGGAGCTAGTCCTGTTTCTAGTACTTTCCTCTATTTAACATTCATAACCTGCTCCTCTAGGGAATGGATTTTTTATACGGCCTACATTTCTCCTTAATAACCTCGTGATATGTTAAGGAAGGATTTACTTATGTGTAACCTTCAACGTGCCATGGGCACACACACATGCAGGTGCACTTATTGCAAGAGAATCTTGATCCTTTATGTTTTCAACTTGATATAATGTATTTATAGGTTATATATCCTCACATAACACACTGCTAAGTTTAACTAGTTGCTGAAGAGACACATGATGATGATGTCATTGATATGTACACCAAGTATAATACACATGCACAAATACATTGTATACACAACAAAAATTGTTCATAAGCCTTACCTGCACATATTGCACAAAAGTCCAACCAGCTTTCGTACTGGTTCCAAGCTGGAACCCTACCTCTTATGTGATATTAACCATGGGATACTTCTATTGTTTGAATAGTTACAAAAATGTTTAGAATAATGTCAAACATGTGATACCATTCGTCATGGCATGGGCTCTAGATATGTCTTCCACTTGCATAAACAATTGAAACACTAGAAGCAACTTTAATCAATCAATGGCAGCTTAATTTTCAGGAAGGCCTACGAAAAGGGGCATCAACATTAACAGAATGCCTTTCCAAAAAGAGTTGAGTCGGCAAGACAAGTCATGTTTCATCTTAATCTATCTAAAAACATTTATTTCGTCACATTATGCTTTCAAATAATTTCTGACTGATTCCATGCAGGTCCTTGTCAGCTCTCGTTTGCAGATTTAGATACTTCAATTTTCATAGTTTCACACCTTTTAGATGCCACCCTAGGTTTTTGTTTTACATGTCCAAAGTCCAAACCATTTCAATGCACTTTCCTTGATTTTCTTGTTATCCATCCTTTCTTCCTTTATTTTTCTTATATGGTATAGACATTTCTTTTAACATAGGAAAACTGGTCGGAGACTTCTTCCACAAAGAATTGGTGAGAAACTTGGAAGCAGTTTGATTCAGGAAACAGTAACAAGAAATGACTCTGCTAATGCACTGGATGTGGTAAAGAGGTATGTTGCTTTTGCATGACCAAAACTTTCTTGCTGATATTTCAATGAACAATGACCTCTTCGCTTTGTGGAAATAATGGACAGTTTTCTTAAATAATGAAAAGCAATCTTTGTTGATAACAATCTTAATTGATCTGAGCTGAAGCTTAAGGATATCAAGGACCTGTTGGTAATATTTTTACGAAAAAATGTATTACCCCCCTCCACGTATCAAATTTCAGCCAAATACAGGCCATATAGCGAAGACGAATCCCCTCAGTCCCACTTATATCTTGTTTTTTATTCTTGGATAGCTGGTCCCACTTCATTCTTGTTGAAAATGCTTCAAGGACCTGTTGGTAATATTTTAAGAATAAAAAAACAAATTGAAAAAAAAATCAGATTGTTTTGTGGGCTTCTAGATACACAGGAAAAGAAATATTTTTGATTTACTTCATTAGCCACAGTATCTCACGCTTGCTCTGCTATGAACACAACATCAAATACATAGGCCAAAAACCTGTTTCTCCATAAAAATAAGCCTGGTGTGAAAAAGGTTCACTGGCAGAAAGGTGGTTATATGATGCTTGAACTTGTACAGGCTATACAGTTTCAATAAGGGTTCAAACTGATGTTTCATGTAAGATAGCATCCCCCTGCTGGTGATCTATTTTTAGTTCTTTATTCCAGTACATATAAGATATAACATCATGTTCTATTCATATTAAGATGTATATTTTCAACGATGTAGCAATAGTAGTAATCAGATATATATATATTTTTTTAAAAATTTTAAACCTATTAAGTGAAATTATTGAGTAGAGTATAATGAACGGAGGAACTAGATGGGCTGAGTAGGTTAGATAAGTTTAGTTTCTGATTCATTGCCAGCTTAGCGTAAATTAATTAAATTACTGTGTTCACTTTGACCATTTGTAAAGTAACACCACTGCCTCTGCATGAATTCTGTTATCTTTTCTCATTGTTTAGTCTGCTTGTCTAATATGCGTACTCTAATTTATAACAAAGGAGATCTAGTTATACAAATTTGTTATCATTCTATTGATTTACTACTATACTGTTTTCATAAGTATTGATGAAAAAAATGATAAAAAGGAAAACATTCTTTCATGTTGATAAAGAAAAAAAGGCGAAAAGTCTTCTGTATTGTTGCAAGAGCGCTTATTGGCTGTTGCTACAGGGCTATTTTTGCCATATTGAGGAATGGCCTGACCAATCCAAACCGTCCATTTGACAGGGGACCCTCTGGATTAGTCATGTGCATAATATTTTAACCCATGTAAGCCCCAATAGTACAATCGTACATGTGTATTTGGTTTTGCCACATGCATTAATGGCCGTCCAATTTTTTTATGCTTAAGTTTTACATAGATAAAACTCTAGTTTTAAAGTAAGCTTTATTCTATATTGCAAATACCTTGGGACTGAAACTTGGTATGTGATACGGGGTTGACTGAATGTACAATTCTCTCTCTCTCTCTCTCTCTCTCTCTGCAGTCTGCAGTGTCCCCCACCTGTAAATCAGGACTCGTGAAAGAAAAAAAAAAAATCTCTACAATCTTTGCTCCTATGAAAAACTTCCTTGCAGATTCAAATGGAAGCAAACCCAATGTATAGTAGGAAATAAGCACAAAAGTAAACTCTGTGATAGGTTATGTCTGCTAAGATGGTTTTCCTGTGGGTGTTATATATTTTGAAAATAATTTCTTTCCAACATTTTGTGTTTCTCTTCTAGAGATATTCATAATCTATCTTGGTATCAGAAGGCTAACAATTATGTGATTCTCTTATGTTTGATTTTTCTTGTTCCCATCCGTACGAGCACACAGCTGATCAAGTGACACAGACCCATTACCTATTAATCAGAATGTGGCAACCAACCATGCTAACTTCGATGGCATTCCAGAAGCTGAAGTAGCTAGCATCAACAGTGAAAAACAGGTAGGTGTTGAGCTCTTGAACAATGCAAGTAATTCACCATATCAGCAAATGCACGAGTTGGCCGATGAATTGGTAGACATGGACGATGACGTGATGCCCACTGTACCGAAAAATGTAGTATTAAGAAGGAAACTGAAAATGGTAATTGATGAGGATGATTAGTGTGATAGTAGCATGCGTAAGTTGATGTCCTCTTTGATCTCCTTATCATTGACTCCTGTACATTTTTTCAAAATATTGGTGCCATTGGAGACTGTTGTTACAATGAAGCAGTAAAGTATTTTTCACGCCGGGCATCGAAGTTACAGATGGGTTTGGCAACACCGAGCAGTGGCCAGCTAGGGCTAAGTTAAGTCCCTTGAACGTACGTAATCTACAACTCTTTGTCGAGTGTACGTATGGAATGCTTTTGATGGTTTATAGTCTGTATAGTATGTTGACTATGTTCTAGATAGAAAGTCAACTTACCCTTCAGATGGACATATGTGAGTATAGATTGATTTTGGGTTTTCATAAGAAAGCATGTTTTTTTATTGGGGAGGGGGTGGATTTTGTGATGAGGAGGAA
>JAUPMG010000009.1:3144604-3156043 GCA_031762675.1 Pachysandra terminalis
TCTCTCTCTCTCTCTCTCTCTCTCTCTCTCTCTCTATAGATATATATATATATATATATATATATATATATATGTGTGTGTGTGTGTTAAAGGATACCGAAGCCTAACTTTGCAGTGTGCATATGGTTGCTGAGGCCTGATTGTGCACATAAGGAATTTATCTTTGGGAGCTAGTACTTTCCTCTACTTAACATTCATAACCTGCTCCTCTAGGGAATGGATCTTTTACATGATATGGTAAGGAAGGATTTACTTATGTGTAGCCCTCAACATGTCATGGGCACGAGAATCTTGACCCTTTATGTTTCAACTTGATATAATGTATTTATAGGTTATATATCCTTACATAACACACTGCTAAATTTAACTAGTTGCTGAAAAGACACATGATGAGGTTATCATTGATATGTACACTAAGTATAATACACATGCATAAATACATTGTATACACGATTATAGGTCCTATATCTAGAAGTACAAATCCCTGTCTATTGGACCCCAAGGTTGTTTATAAGCCGTACCTGCACATATTGCACAAAAATCCAACCAGCTTCTGTACCGGTTCCAAGCTGGAACCCTACCTCTTATGTGATATTAACCATGGGATCCTTTTATTGTTTGAATAGTTACAAAAACGTTTAGAATAATGTCAAACATGTGATACCATTCTTCATGGCATGGGCTCTAGATATGTCTTCCACTTGCATAAACAATTGAAACACTAGAAGCAAACATTAATCAATCAATGGCAGCTTAATTTTCAAGCAGGCCTATGAAAAGGGGGCATTAACATTAACAGAATGCCTTTCCATAAAGAGTTGAGTCGGCAAGACAAGCCATGTTTCAAGCAGGCCTATGAAAAGGGGCATCAACGTTAACAGAGTGCCTTTCCAAAAAGAGTTGAGTCGGCAAGACAAGCCATGCTCCATCTTAATGTTGATGCGTCTTTTCAAGCAGGCCTATGAAAAGGGGCATCAACAATAACAGAATGCCTTTCCAAAAAGAGTTGAGTCGGCAAGACAAGCCATGTTCCATCTTAATCTATCAAAAAACATTTCTTTCGTCACATTATGCTTTCAAATAATTTCTGACTGATTCCATGCAGGTCTTTATCAGCTCTCCTTTGCAGATTTAGATACTTCAATTTTCATAATTTTACACCTTTCAGATGCCACCCTAGGTTTTTGTTTTACATGTCCAATGTCCAAACCATCTCAATGTACTTTCCTTGATTTTCTTGTTATTCACCCTTTCTTCCTTTATTTTTCTATATGGTATAAACATTTCTTTTGACTTAGGAAAACTGGTCAGAGACTTCTTCCACAAAGAATTGGTGAGAAACTCGGAAGCAGTTTGGTTCAGGAAACAGTAACGAGAAATGACTCTGCTAATGCACTGGATGTGGTAAAAAGGTATGTTGCTTTTTCATGACCAAAACTTTCTTGCTGAAATTTCAATGAACAATGACCTTTTCTCTTTGTGGAAATAATTGACAGTTTTCTTCAATAATGAAAAACAATCTTTGTTGATAACAATGTTAATTGATCTGAACTGAAGCTTAAGGATATCAAGGTGTCTTGGTGATAAAAGTAATAATAATATTTTTTTTTTCTGTAAACTATGCATATTAACATAGTTGTGAACGTTAAACATGTTAAAATATAGAAAAAAAGTAATGATGGTTTACTTACTAGTTACTAACAACTAGTCCATTCACTAAGTTGTCAAAAAATATAAAAGGAAAAAAAATAGTCTGTGTTTAATGCCAAAATCCAAAGCAACAATATACAAAAACATCATCATCAAGATCTTCATCCTGCAGTGTCTTCCTTTAGCAAGCTCCTATTATTATCAAAGTCATGATTGACTTCACCAATTTACTCTTTTAATTTTATTTGATATAGCCCCATTGCATAATAACTATAATAAATTAAGTTACTAATATAAACTTAATAAATATTGTAAACTTGTTTTAATATATATCTAAAGTGGCCACCTTAATCACCTAAGTAATTACTGCCTAGCTGCCACTAGGCTGTCTAAGCAAGACCACCAACCTTAATATGGTTTAAGCCTTTAAGGTGCTATAGTGTTTGACAAAGTGAAGTGGCTGTTCAGGTGGCACTTCTACTATACTAATGATATAATGGAAAGTAGAAGAAGATCGACTGAAACACAGCAGTCAAATTTTAAAATAAAAATCGGATGTTTAAAGCCCAAGGTTAGACATGGAACTCATTGGAAATTTCACTGTTACATGTAGGAACCAGTGTAACAGTGATTTGGTCAAATAGTAATTTAAAAAAAACGGTTTAAGTCAGCACCAAAGAAATCTGTAACTTGCTCTTTCACATGCCCCTTCATTCCATGTTTCACCACCAAAGACATCTTTCATGTGTCACAGAAACGGCACCAAGTTAAAATTTCGATGGCTGATGTTGCAATGCCAAAAGTCCAATGTAGTGATACAGGTGGAATTTATATAGGTGGAAGGGTTGTCCACTTAATCTATCAAAAAGTGTTCCTTGTCAAGTGGATGGTTGAATTTTTCACGTCATCCATGCATGTTCCTTAACAGCACTTCTCTCACCAGGAAACTAGGCATGGTGAGACAAACTATAAAGTGTCCATACACAGCAGAGTACGATCGTTGATGTTATCCATGCTGGATCCAGAAAGCCCTCATTCACTCTCTTTTGTGTTACCCCACTCCACGTACCAAATTTCAGCCAAATGCAGGCCAAATTTTTGACGAATCCCCTTAGTCCCACTTATTTCTTTTTTTGGATAGCTGGTCCCACCTCACTCTTGTTGAAAATGCTTCAAGGACCTGTTGGTAATATTTTTAAGAAAAAAAAGATCAGATTGTTTTGTGGACTTCTAGATACACAGGAAAAGAAATATGTTTGATTTACTTCATTAGCCACAGTCTCTCACACTTGCTCTATTATGGACACAACATCAAATACACAGGCCAAAAACCTGTCTCGCCATAAAGCTAAGCCTGGTGTGAAAAAGGTTCACTGGCAAAACGGTGGTTATATGATGCTTGAACTTGTACAGGTTATACAGTTTTAATAAGGGCTCAAATTTATGTTTCGTGTAAGATAGCATCCCTCTGCTGGTGATCTATTTTTAAATCTTTATTCCAGTACATATAGGATATAACATCATGTTCTATTCATATTAAGATGTATATTTTCAACGATGTAGCTATAGTAGTAATCAGGTATATTTTTTTTCTTCCAAATTTTAACGGAGGAGTTAGACGGGCTAGGTAGGTTAGATAAGTTTAGTTTCTGATTCATTGCCAGCTTAGCATAAATTAATTAAATTACTGTGTCCATTTTGACCATTTGTAAAGTAACACAACTGCCTCTGCATGAATTCTGTTATCTTTTCTCATTGTTTAGTCTGCTTCTTGTCTAATATGCGTATGCTAATTTATAAAAAAGGAGATTTTGTTATACAAATTTGTTATCATTCTATTGATTTACTACTATACTGTTTTGATAAATATTGATAAAAAAAATGATAAAAAGGAAAACATGCTTTCATGTTGATAAAGAAAAAAAGGCGAAAGGTCTTCTGCATTGTTGCAAGAGCACTTATTGGCTGTTGCTACAGGGCTATTTTTGCCATATTGAGGAATGGCCTGACCAATCCAGACTGTCCATTTGACAAGGGACCCGGATTAGTCATGTGCATAATATTTTAAACTATGTAAGCCCCAATAGTACATGTGTTTTGGTTTTGCCACATGCATTAATGGCCATCCAATTTTTTTATGCTTCTTAAGTTTTACATAGATAAAACTCTAGTTTTAAAGTTAGCTTTTATTCCATATTGCAAATACGTTTGGGACTGAAACTTGGTATGTGATATGGAGTTGACCGAATGTACAAGTCTCTCTCTCTCTCTCTCTCTCTCTCTCTCTCTCCCTGAAACTTGGTATGTGATATGGGGTTGACCCAATGTACAAGTCTCTCTCCCTCTCCCTCTCCCTCTCTCTCTCTCTCTCTCTCTCTCTCTCTGCACAGTATCCCCCCACCTGTAAATAGGGGCTCGTGAAAGAAAAAAAAAATTCTCTACAATCTTTGCACTCCTATGAAAAACTTCCTTGCAGATTCAATGGAAGCAAACCCAGTGTAGGGTAGGAAATAAGCACTAAAGTAAATTCTATGATAGGTTGTGCCTGCTTCTGAACCTGTTAAGATGGTTTTCCTGTGGGTGGTATATATTGTGAAAAGAATTTCTTTCCAACATTTCGTGCTTCTCTTCTAGAGATATTCATAATCTATTTTGGTATCAGAAGTCTGACAAGTATGTGATTCTCTTGTGTTTGATTTTGCTTGTTCCCTTCTGTACGAGCACACAGCCGATCAAATGACACAGACCCATTACCTATTAACCAGAATGTGGCGACCAACCAAGCTAACTTCAATGGCATTTTAGAAGCTGAAGTAGCTAGCATCAACAGTGAAAAGCAGGTAGGTGTTGAGCTCTTGAACAATGTAAGTTATTCACCATATCAGCAAATGCACGAGTTGGCCGATGAATTGGTAGACATGGACGATGACGTGACGCCCACTGTACCGAAAACTGTAGTATTAAGAAGGAAACTGAAAATGGTAATTGATGAGGATGATTAGTATGGTTGTAGCATGCATAAGTTGATATCCATCGGCTCCTGTACATTTTTCAAAATTTTGTTGCCATTGGCGACTGTTATTGCAGTGAGGTAGCAAAGTATTTTTCACGCCGGGCATCAAAGTTACAGATGGGTTTGGAAACACCAAGCAGTGGCCAACTAGGGCTAAGTTAAGTCCATTGAACGTAAGTAATCTACAACTCTTTTTGTCGAGTGTACGTAAGGAATGCTTTTGATGGTTTATAGTCTGTTTAGTGTGTTATAAATAGAAAGTTAACTTACCCTTTAGATGGACATATACAAGTATAGATTGGTTTTGGGATTTCATAAGAAAGCATGTTTTTTTTTTTTTTGTTTGGCGGGGGTGTGGATTTTGTGACGAGGAATTCAGGATTTGGGGTTCTATCCTATATTTTGTTAGGAGATCAGAATTTTATTAAAATTTAGTTTTTGTGCAATTTTCTTTTCAACAATTTTTATTTTTATTTTTTATTTTTTTTACTATTTCAATTACTCGAGATCCTTCTATAATACCATAATTCAAGGATATCCATTATCCATTAAAATGGTTTCCAAGTCAGAGGTTTTATCTTCTCCCCCATTCCTGGTTTAGCAAGAGCATTGTATGGTAATCACTATATTTAGATCTTTCTTTGAACTTAGTAATACATATTACAGTAAACAGAACATGGAAGTGAGAATCCTGGATAATTTTACATTGTTTGTATCTTCTCTATATTGTATTGTATTTGATATCTAGATCTCCTAAAGTTCATATGCCTGCATCTGCATGCTTGAACTTAGCCATCTTAGCAAGCTCATCAACTGCTTCAACCAAGTGATCAAGCCGGGCGACGAACTCTATAAGCAATGAAGTGAATGTAGCAAGAGACAATGCAGCTGTGCTCTCCAGTGCTCTCATCCTGGGTAAAAAATCCTCACCTAGACCCCCCTCTTCAAAGTCATCCACCTCCTTCGACGGCCATGAATGGAGTCTCCTCTGTTGCCTCTTCATTGTTTCATGGTAGGACTCAGGAGGGGGAGTCCCAGAAGGCAACATATCCATGGAAGCTAGTGGTGGATCTAAGGGATATTGGCTGTTGATGCTGCCCAGTTCAGATGATACGTTGGTGAGTTCACAGAGAGTGGAGGAGAGAGCTTGAGAGAGTTTAGGGAGTGGCTTGGAAGAGTAATCGGCGAGGTCATGACTGGATGTAAGGAGGTAGGAGTGCATGTCTATGGCACGCTGCAGGCGCTCCGTCGAGATGTGAACCCTTTTCAGCAGGGATGTTTGGAGGCCAGACTTCATGTTGCTTATGTCTTTTCCCAAGCTCCTCATTAGCTCTGCAGCTTGGCTGCTCGCTTCTTTGATTTCAGATTGGAATGCAGTCCTCAGGTTCAAGGGTGCCTATAAAAGCATAGTGTCGATCGGGATCAAGCAATAATAATAAACAATAAAACGGAGATCAAAACAAAACTGAACTAGCCCATCTAATAACTAATATTACTAAAGGTATCACTGGACTGGTCCAACCAATACCCAATATATCCGCCCAAGCCAAAGATGGGTGTAATTCGATTGGTTTGGTTCGGTTTAGTGGTCTTAAACCAAATCGAATTACATTATATTAATCTGAAAACCAAATAAACCAATTTAAAAAACTGATAACCAAATTGAATTCTAATGAACAAAATTGAAAACCAAATCAAACGAAATAGAAATCAAAAAATTTTATTTTTCAGGTCGGTTTAACAAAATTAATATTATTTTCTATATAAAACACATACACATATAGGTGTGTATATATATATATAAGCTATATAAGCTACTTGGTTTTTTTCAATTTGGTTCGATTTAGCCGAAGCCTTGACCAAAACCAAATCAAATTATTTCGGTTTTTCTTTGTAAACCATAAAAAAAAAATAAAAATAAAACGACCTTTTTCATTTTGCAGTTTAGATGGAATAGATTCATGAAAAAGGAACAAAGATGATAAAGAAGAGAAAAAAAAAAACCTGTATCTCAGAATGAAGGACGCCATGAAGAGCCATGACCTCATAGGCACAATACCGTAGAACTGCGCCAACCTTGACGTACTCTGACCATGGATAGAAGAAGTGCTGGAACCTTCCATGTGGTGGCTCCCATTTGGCTGAATTCGCCTACCCATCCA
Organism: Pachysandra terminalis; assembly: GCA_031762675.1. Taxonomy (NCBI): domain Eukaryota; kingdom Viridiplantae; phylum Streptophyta; class Magnoliopsida; order Buxales; family Buxaceae; genus Pachysandra; species Pachysandra terminalis. Next base: position 3,151,430 of record JAUPMG010000009.1, read on the forward strand.
AAAAAAAAAAAAAAAAAAACATTTAATTACCACCTTCTTCAATGTTTTTATGATCAAAATCGTTGAATTTGTAGGAACAGAAGAAATACCAAAGATTCGAGTTTCGATGCCGAGTTCATCGTCGCTCGGCATTTTCTGTATGCAGGCTCATCTGGAAACTCGTCCATGACAGTCTTGGTAAACTCTGGATGATCAGATCCATCATCTTCTAAGTATTTCCTAACACACTCTGAGTTGATACACATATTATCAATAAGAAGAACTTCTAAGTATTTCCTAACACACTCTGAGTTGATACACATATTATCAATAAGAAGAAGAAGAAGAAAATTAATAAAGGAAAAAAAGAGAGTGGGCTGACCTTCAAGAGAGTCAGCAACTGAGTCAAAATTATTGACCAACTCCCTGTGCAATTGCTCCCCAGCCCATATAGGAAAAACAAGAACATTCACCAACACTGCAACAAACCCTCCTATAGCAATCGAATACAATCGATCCATGGCAGTTCTCAAAGGGTTTCCCATTCGGTAACCCGACACTATGATCAAACAGTATGTGAAGAGTATGACTCTGAACCCATATTCATACGGGATGAGTGATGGCCACATCTTCATGAACGACGTCAAAGTTCCTGCATTAATATGGGAATGTGATTATTCTGATGATCAGAATTAATTCTCATTTTCATGTTTCTTAATTAATCTAGTTCATTCAGCAATCTTACCAATGATGAAGATGCTGATACCGATGATTATAGGCTCAGCCACTCTTCCGGCACATAGAGCCACCTGGCCGACACCGACTGCCATGACTCCTGCGAATAAACTTCCAAGTGCTCGGTTGAATCCTCGGTTGAATGTTGCTCCTTCAGAATTTTAGGACCACAATACATGTCAAGGAGAGCATATACTTATGTTGGATTCTCAATATGCTAACTATATGTGTGATGTACACACACACACACATATATATATATACACGTAATTTGTATGATGGTGTATATAGGCTAATACTAGCCTTAGCTGCTGTTCAGAAAGAAAGATAAACAAGATGAAGAAGAAATCAAGCACACACAAGATACAGATTTACGTGGTTCAGCAAATAGTGCCTACATCTACGGATACACACCACATTCTACCATTCTCCAAAGCTCAGAAAAAGGAGTGTAGATCAGGTGCGGGTGGCTTAGTTGGGACGCAGATCCTCTATGATGAACATGCCTGTGATGAGAGAAAGCCCTCAAAACAGTAATTTTGCTCTCATAAAGCATGCCAGAGGAGGGAAAATTACTATTTTGCCCTCCGGGCTGTCTCTCATCGCACATCCATCACATGCGTGTTCATCATAGAGGATCCACACTCGCTTAGTTGTGAGGGTGATTGTGGGCGGCACCCTATTGGCCCACCTCATTCAACTTCACGTGTACAAGTAATAAAAACTGTATTAGATTTTTTTTTTCTTTTTTTTCACATCTGCAGGTGGCTAATAGGGGTGCCACCCGCATTCACCCTCACAACTAAGTCACCTGCACTTGATCTGTTGCCTAAAAAAGGTTTTATAAAGAGAGCAGCCAAGAAAAGTATGATAAATATCCTGTAATTAGGGTTAAACATAACAGTAAGTGAAATTACTATTATACCCCTAAACCCCTAAGCAATAGAATCAATGGCTGGATCATTAGTATTTCCCGAATGCTTCGATAGCATCAGTCTCAACATAACAACAACAACTGCAACCCTTACGTTGCATGTATGTGCAGGTACTATAGCCATTTTATGCTTTGCATGTAATAATGCATATGAATGTACATATATACATTCAATATTCATGTCTATGAATTTTGTGTATGTGTGTGTGCATTTAAATGGCAAATTGCTAATACGTACCAACAGTATATTCGAACATGATAGCAACAGTGAGGATAGACCAAATGATGTTGGTGCCGAATAGCCGATAAGGTGCTCGGCAAAGAATAAGCAATGACACAAGTAGAACAGCAAGGCCCACCTTTAATGAGAATCTCACCCTTTTGCTGTCTTCTTTGCAAAACTCCCACACATTCCGAACCCATCCTTTACACGACCAACCTTCCTTCTTCTTCCCTGATTCTTTTCCGGTGGTCTCCGGTCGTTTAACATTCGGCGACGACGACGGAAGAATGTTGATTTTTAAACTACCCTTTTGCCCATTCATTCTCCAATGAAACAAAACAAGCTCTTTAAGAAATTCCTTCCCACACAACTTGGAAGTCTAAAATTCTTCAGAACAAGATTGGAGTCGAAAGAATACGATAGTTGTAGTTTGTAGAGGTAGAAGAAATAGTGTGAGGAGGATGGGATGTAAAGAAGGGGAGCTTGTGGCTGCTAAGTGTTGAGTGATGCAAATAGGAGAAGGAAGTAGTCCAGTATATGTGTGATATATATAGTGGAAGAATAATACCTAAAAAATAATGGAAAGAAAAGATGAAGCAAAAAAACTTGGACGACAAAAAAAAGATGCCCAACTTCAATAATGTTATAAGGTTGGGAATTGGAATATAGAGGACGCAACGCAATATGGTTTTCTGTCGCTATATTTCACTCTCCTTATAAAAATATCTTCGAGACTTTTGGCACCAAGATATTAAAACACTTTTATTATTATTATTACTATTATTATTATTATTAGTATTAGTATTATTATCACTATTATTATTATTATTGTTGTTGTTGTTGGCTAGAAATCCTCTAGAGCGGGATGGCTGCAGCCATCTTTACAGCACCAATAAGAAGGTGCCACATGGATAGGGTACCCCATGAATAACCCACCGGTACCCCCTCACTTTGGTATCCCACTTGGTACCTGCGTGGCAGCATCTCAACGGTGTTGTAAGGATGGTTGTAGCCATTTTGTTATAGAGGATGTGAAGCAATTGTTGTTATTGTTGTTGTTAAATGCTGCTAATGAAGCTTCAAAGGAGCAAATGGAAAACCAAAACAACAATATGTTTATAGCAAGAGAAATGCTAAACGGTGGTTTGGCTCTTTGGTAATTTACAGAAGAAAATCGTCTGCAATTTACTTGGTGTGATATTGCACACAACAGCTGGATTGGTAACCGGTTGCCCTGATTAAGGTGGAAGTCAGTTTACGGTTAATATGTCTCATAGGGTTTTAGATTGATCGGTAGTCAATTTTGTTATGCTTACTAGGCATCATGTGATTGGTACTGCAGGAAATATAACACCAAAATATCGCAGACCGTAATTTACACCTTGCAACATATAGATATTGCAAGATATATCCCTTAAAAAATCCTAAGGATTGTATCTAAAAGTAATTTTTCTGATCAATTTAATGTTTTAATGTGTTAAAAAGTTGAATTTCAAAAAAATGTATACAGGCATGATGTGATACTTGTAAAGACTTTCAAATGTGTTAGCATGGTCTTGATTAATTATCCATAAAATTTGGAAAAGAAAAAATGATTTTATTTTCTTTCATATTTTTTATTTACAAATCATTAAATTAAAATATTTGAATTATTAACCCATATCATCCTTAAAATGTTTTAGAAGGGTCTTGCTCTAACAAAATACTTAAGCATGCTTCTAATTAGTTATATTATGTACAAGCTAACATGTACTTTTAACTTCCCAAAAAAAAAAACATTTACTTTTATAGCTGGTTCTTTTAGCCCCTTTTTGAAAATGTGCAATAGGTCATCCTCAAGCACTCCTTAAAGGAAAAAGGAAATTGGAAAAGGAAAAGGTTTCCTAAGAAGGTTATTTATTTCTATCAGTTTGAGGGATGACATGATCAATCTTACCATCCATTTAAGTGACTGCTGTGGAATTTTCACCCAGACAATTTGTTGTTGAGGTGTGGAGCCTAATGGTTCGTTAGATCCAATCTACTACATTCGGTGAGCTCATTGGAGGTTTGTAGGGGTAGTGTGCCCCCTGCTCGACCACGAACAGAATTTTTGGTTGGGTTATTATTGGATGGTATTTACGTATTTTATTATTTGTAATGTTATTATAATCCTAAATCGTGTAGGATTACGAGATTGATTGTATGTGCGAGTGGGAAAAGTGTGTGAGAAAGATCTCTATAACCCCTTGTAGGTGTGGTTTGCGAGAGATGCGGGGTTGAAGCTCAATGACTGGTAGGAGGGGCAGAACATACTCGAGATCCTGGGAAGACAAGAGAATGGTATTTGATGTGCATAGGTATTATACTTCCTCACGTATGCGCATGTCTACTATCGAGGACGAGGATGTATATAGTAGGAGTGCAACTTGGTTTGGTTTGGTTTGGGTTGACCTCAACCCAAGACCAAACCGAAATCTAACAATGCTAACCCAAAACCGAATTCCAAACCAAAATGGTAAACCCATAAACCAAACCAAATTAAATTATAATAACCTTAACCCAAACCAAACCGAATTGCTGTTTCCAGGGGCGGAGCCACATAAGGGCGAGAGGGGGCAAACTGCCCCCCTCAACTTTTGGAAAATACCAATTAAGTTTATAATTTTTATTATATAGTACACATTGCCCCCCTTAAAAAAAATTTCTTTCCATGTTGATCCCCAAAAATTCTCACGATTTTTCAAATTTTTTAACAATTATC
>JAUPMG010000009.1:3167002-3211283 GCA_031762675.1 Pachysandra terminalis
TGAAGATGGCTTGGAATAGAACCTCTGTTAGAACCCCAATATTCTCCTTTGGGAAGAGATAGCCATTCACCCTGTCATCGACCTAATTGTTATTGGGAATGCAGTCAGCATTTGGATTGGAGAAGGCCAATTATGCTAAATGAATCATAATCAAGGTGGCCAAGTATAATAAATAATAAATGCTCCGTAAATATTATAAAATTTTCCATAAATAGTGGCAGATATAAGAGTATGGGACCCGTATAATAGTAAATTTCCTATGGAAATATCTTATTGATGCTTTAGAAGTTTCCCTAGGCTTGACAACTGAATGGTGGTTTTTATTCTTAACATGTAAACCACATGTACTGTTATGCTGTTCATTGCATTCTTATGACCTACAAAATACGTACTTCAGATTTCCCTCGATAAAAACTAAACGGAAAGAAAGGCGTGTTGAGAAAGCATACATATTTCTTAATCACGGAGAGTTCTGGAGCTATAATTGGCTTCCCAAAGCACATAGCTTGAATCAAAATATCCGGAAAAGCTTGTTCTTCGAGGAAAGAACCGTATATCACAAGATCAACCATACTAAGAAAACGGTTCACATTCTCATCAATACCAACATGGTTCACAATGCCCCTTGGATATTTTAAGCTGTCAGTAATGACCTATACAAAAAGTAAGCAGACGACATAAGTTAACTGATAAGAAACTTAAACAATCCAGTCCAAAAAAGAAATGGAAGCAAAATCTTGCAGATATGGAGCTCAGGTCCTACCTCTACAGCCACACTGTAGTTACTAGCAGAATTCCCACCTATAACAGCTACTCTGAGATGAGAGTTGGAATTGTTATCAGATGGGAAATCTGCCAAAAGTGGTAATAAAGCCTTTAAAACAAGAGCATGCTCCAACCAAAGACCATTGTATGAAAACTGACTTCCTACAATCGTAATAATAAAATCATCCTCTCCATAGCCCATCTTGACACGTAGATCATGCTGGTTGCATGAAGCCATGAAATTATCTGCATCCCATGCTTCAGCTGGAGAACCCGGAATAACGAAGTAATTTCCGGTATCAAGTATTGAATACATCATCTGAAAAGAAAAACAAGAAGAAAAAAAAAAAAGATATAAGTACCGATCACAAAATGGTACTATTTACCATGAGTACTGTAGTGAGAACCATAAACTATAAACAAATAAACAGTATACCACGACATGCAGTCATTTCAGCCTGTTCTCACCTATGAGAATTGTTAAGAAAGAAAGATAAACAGAGATGAAGAACACAAATCAAGCACACACAAGACACAACAATTTACGTGGTTCAGCAATGGTGCCTACGTCCGCGGATTCACACCCGGTTTCACTATTCTCACGAGCTCAGAAAAAGTGTTACAAGAGCAGTCAAAAGTATGATAAATACCATGTAGTTAGGACTAAACAAAACAGCATGTGAAATTACTATTGTACCCTAAGTTCACGGATTCACCATGTTCCTAATAAAAAACAATAAGATGTCAATTATTGTCTTCTAGAGTACAGAATCATATAATATTACCGGCAAGACATAGTTGGGAAACACAACAACTGTAGCTCGGTTGAATGCCTGTTTCCAATCATTTATAAGCTGAATCTTCCCATTAGAAGTGTATTGTCTTAAACGAGTAGCAAGTGTATTTTCGTGGATGGTCCAGATAACAGGCAAAGATTTGAAAGGTTCCTGCACAAAACTGTAACAAGAATAAACATACTATTCACTTGAATAAAGATGTTCCCAGCAGAAGAACTTCAAGAAGGCAAGAAAGCATAAAATTAAATCTCTGACACTGTAAATCTGGAAACTTAGGTGGTTAGGAAAATATATTTACCATGAGAAGACAGCCTTGGCTTCGAGAGAATTCACAAGTATACCATCATAACTGCAGGAAGAAAATACCTTTGTTAGATTTTGACAACAAAAAGTATTGGTTTCAGTAAATACAACTTCTCTCCCATTATTTTGAAAGAGAAATGATTTGATAGTCCCTCAATTAGTAAATTATCATATTATAACAACCCCATGTCTCCACATTCCAAGTATCACACACACACACACATATATATGTATGGTAAATGACTTGCATACTTTAACCAATCCACAGCAATCTCTGCTTTGTTACTAGTTTGAATAATGGTGACTGGAACTTCAATATTTCTCCAAACAGCATGTACAGGACCGTCTTCAAGTGAATAAACCTGCAAACAGGGAAACCAAAATCTTAAAGATTTAAAGAAAAAATTATATTTGCTATAGTAGGATTATTCAATTCATTGTAGCACCTAAAATTTTTTAGCGAAATCAATGAAACATGCTTTGCAGAGACAAATAATACTGTTAAAAAACAAATCGAGCAGAAAGAAGAAGACAAGAAGATTTTCAATTCTAGTTTAGCAGGCTGTCCAACGTAGAAAAATCCTCAATATAATTTCTATGCATTTGGTGAAGGCTAGAATTCAAAGGTGATTTTGGTCCTTTAGCTAAAGCTTAAGAAGTATCATCAAGGAACATTGATAAAGGAACATACAAACATGATGGAACCAGAGAGAGCAGGAGACTCGTGTTTCCATACAGGCAGAGAATAATTGATCAGTCTCGTCTCAAAAAATATAAGCATGATCGGTTTAAAGGTCAATGGTACATAACTCCAATGCTTAGATGAAAGAACACAGAACACCAAGAATTAAACACAAGCCAGTGATTTACGTGGTTTGGAAAATAGTCCCTACATCCATGGATACGCACCAGATTCTACTATTCTCCAAAGCTCAGAAAAAAAGTGTTACAAGAGCAGCAACAAAGTGTAGGATAAATACCCTGTAGTTAGGGATAAACATAGCAGTGAGTGAAATTACTATTATACCCTTCAACCCCCCAAAAAATCGAGTGGGGGGGCTCTGCCTCCAGACCCCCCTTCAGGCAGGGGAGTCGATGGCTGGATCATCAGTACCTCCCGAATGCCTCAGTACCATCAGTCTCTACATAACAACAACAATGGGACCCTATCAGCTGTTCAAAGTATTCCCTTACCAGTCCACAAGATGTCATAGAGCAATTGAACAGGCTTTCAATGAGCAATCTCGACCTACATCTCTTACTACTTTCATTTTGCTACTTGTTTGCTCAACTCTAATTGAAACATGTTATCCTCCTCCATAATATAAAGAAATAAATAAAAATAAATAAACAACTGTGAGCTTAAGCTACTTTGAACATCTCTTATGAAGAGTATTGAAAATATTTTGAATATTCTTGTCACTAAATAACACCACTACCACAAGATACATTCCAAGTTCATATCAAAAAAATTGTTACATATGAATATCTTCCCTTATTCTGTATGAGCTTAGGTGATATAACCGTCATTTTTCTAACAATGCCTTGATTCCAAAATCATCTCCAATGAGAAAATTAGTTGTCTGTGACTGATAAAACCAAGAATTAGCAAGTATTTTTGCAAGCAGATAACCCAAGTAAAGAACAGACAAAGTAACACAATGCAGATCAAAGCTTCCATAAACAAAAGAAAATAAAGACAGAAACATGCAGAAGTTAAACATCTGATCTTAAAAACTAAATTTTAATATCCATAGACCAACAAGATTTACCTGAACATTGTAACCAATCTCCCGCAAAAAAACAGTAACAGTGACCATCAGTAATTCCCCCGGCTCAACTGCTAGATCCGCGAAAACCTTCAAGCAGAGAATGAATTCAGACAAATGTGGAAGAAACAATAAAGAAAAGGAAACAAGAACCGCCAAGAAACAGAACTACCAACTAACAAGAAATATCAAATCAAAGAAACATAATTTTCCATTAACGAAGTACTGAGCAGCAAAACAGCACGAACAGTAAACAAAGTGTGAATAATTCAAGGGAAGCAAAGAAAGAGAGGATGATGACCAACCAATGCTAGCTGTGGTTTTCGAACTCCTGAACGGACTCCAATCCTGCTTGAAGCCGTAGAAGAATTCAAATGTTTATCCTCTTTCCGAAACTTCTCCAACAACTTTGAAGGTTTAAACCTAACACCTTGTCCAAAATCCAAGCTGCCCATCTCCTTCAAAAACATCAAGTCCCCAGAAACCACACCAGGCTCTTCAATCGAATCCCCAGATTTTTCCATTACTGACCCAGGCAGAAATGCCTGGATAAGGATAATAACAAAGAAGAACACAGCTATAGTGCAAATCCATTGAAGGTAATTAACCTTATCAAACAGCAGAAACCGAGCAAATCTTGATCTGGATCTCTGAAGAAACGGATTTCGATCGCTTCTACTTGAAGACGCAGAACGAAGCAGAGAAGTTCTCTTCAATGGAACCCCAGTACCCTCCAAAGAACCCATCTAGAATTCCATAGATTTACTGCAAGAAATGCATCTCAGTGAAGAAGCCACGGATTAACAAATCAAGATCAAACAAGAATATCAACAAAGACACAATCTTGAACTACTCGTATTTGTCTACAGATGGATATGGAGATTAAGATTCCTCTGTTTTTGTCTTCCATTAAAGAATGCAAGATAACTGTGAGTTGAGTAAAAGGAGTGAGAAAGAACAGTTGTGAGGGGAATAGGTTAAGGTTCGTGCTCACCCTTGTTGACGTGTACGAGTCGTCTTCGATTGTCAACGATTGGTTTTAGCCATTTTTAACGAAAGATTTGGAGAAAAACGCGTTCTTTGTGATCTGAAGAGGAAAACCAAATAACAAGGACGCCATTATTATTGCTTAAGCGAGCTAAATATTTGGGAGAATCTACTTATCGAATCCTAATCCTGGTTTATAGAAGGGTTTGTCTGTAAAGAAGTTAAGTATCCCGTCAAATTACTGTAATACCCTTTACTTCAGTAGAAAATTAAATGTGTGGAGATGTAATTACTGATTTGTGGAGTGACTAAAATACCCACTGTGAATGACGAAAACATCCTTTGCAGTAGATTCTAGGAGAACACGTGGCAAACATGCAAAGGTTATGATAAGAGAGTTATGATCTTATGTAACCCAACTCCATCGTATTAAACTGTCTCGAGGTATCAACCATCTGATCATTAATATTGTGTTTCAAACAAAATGGGACCCACTACTTAACGCTACAACACACAGCATGATGCAACCGCACGATTTAATTAAAAATATCTATCCATTGGTAAAAAGTAAAAAAACATTAGGTAGTCAAATTAATTAATAGAGATTAGTTAATTTGAAAAACGATGGGGGGGTTATGCTAGTAATTTCAAGCTTTTATACATTAGCAGAGACTTCTCTCATGAAGGTTTTTTGCTACAATAGATCGGATTGGGATTGTTCTTTGATGATCTTTCTCTTACAATCCTAAAGGTACTTACCTTCAAATCTATTAATCGACGGAGATGTGAGATTCCGACGAGCTTAATCCGACGCCCGGCAACGATTAAGCTGATATCATTCTTTTCTTTTTTAATCTTTTTGAGAAGGATTTCTGAGTTCCAACTTATTTCTTCAGTTCTGTATCTAAAAATGGAGTTCAAAGCGGAAGTGAATTTCGCAGGATAAAAGGAAAGGTGGGAGTTTCGAAGAGTCTGGGGAAATACAAGTGCTTATTAGTGGCTTATCAGCTTCCTTGATCTTACTCCTCTCGCCGACACTGCAATTTCTGTGCCACCTGGCAAAAAAGAAAAGTAGGTATTGATAGAGCATACAGTTAGGATCTTCTAATTACGGAGAATTCAATCTTTTCATTCTTATATTGTAATTTTCTCTCCTCTTTATTTAGCTTGATTTAGTTTCCTCTTGTATACTTGTAAGTATGAAATCTGATCACCTCTCAAGTGTATTTATTGTAATCAATTTTGTGAATGAAATACAAAATTCATTAGAAATCTTTATGGTATAAGAGCACTCTCTGTCCATAGAATAGAGAACGATCCTTCAACCTTGCCCTAGCCGATTTTCTTTCTCTCTCATTACAACAATTGCAATGGAGACACCACTCATCAACTCTGAAAAGCAACCCCTCCGAAACCTCTCAGATGGCCTCAACTGCCGTCTCTGGAAATCCGACAGTCATCTCTACACCAACAAACTCTGTAGCTCAAGGTAATCTCGTCCTGCTAATGGAAATCTGATATCCCTTAATGCTTCTTCTCAGATTCCAATTAAGCTTGCAAAGAATGGAGGAAACTATGCAGCCTGGAAGTCTCAAATGACCAATCTCCTCTTTGGTTATGGACTTTTCGGCTTTATTGATGGCTCTCAACCATGTCCACAAAAAACCGATCCAAGCTATCTCTTTTGGATTCGCCAGGATCGTCTTGTGCTTCTTGGCATTCAGGCCACGGTTCATAGCACAATCAGTCCGACCATCAACAACTGTGTGTCTGCCGATGCCTGGAACAAATTGGAAACCAGCTACGTCAATCGTTCCAACACACGAATGCTTTCCATCATGTCTTCTCTTATGTCTAACAAGAAGGAAGGCAAATCTGTGGCTGTTTATATGAGTGTAGTGAAAAGTCTTGTTGATGATCTAGCTCTCATTGGTCATCCCTTGAATGATGCCCAAATCATGTCTTACACTTTGAATGGTTTAGTCGACGAGTTCAAAGAATTACAAGCTGCAATACGTGTTCGTGACATCCCCATTTCACTTGAAGATCTCTATGATAAACTACTTGATGAAGAGTTGATTCGAAATCAAGGAGAACCAAAAGAGGAAGAAGCGCAAGTCACTGCACAACTTGCTCAGAGGAGGTTCAATAACAGAGGCCGTGGTGGTCGAGGAAATCGTGGCGGCTACAACACTACCATACATGGCTCGGATCGAAATTCGTTTGGCCAAGACTCTCAACTTGGTCATTCACAATCCAATATGCAACAACCTTCTTATGGCCGAAGTATGAGTTTTTCGAGATTCCAATCTTATTCACCGTCTTGGAACTCCAACTCTCATCAGGTAAATCACGACCAGCCTTGTATTGTTTACCAACTGTGTGACAAATCGGGTCACAGTGCAAAAAATTGTCGCTCCCGTGGTCCACCATCCTCATATTACTCTCAGCCCCAAGCAAACCTTGTTGAAGGAGATTCAAGTCACACCACCAACAACTGGGTCCTTGATTCTGGTGCCACTCATCACATTACCTCCGATCTTCAGAACCTCTCCATGCACTCAGACTATGTTGGAAACGAGGATGTTGTCGTTGGCAATGGTAACGGTATTTCTATATCCCATGTTAGTTCCTCTACTATTAATTCTCCGATTGCATATTTTACATTAGACAATATTTTGTGTGCACCCTTGATAAAGAAAAACCTATTTTTTGTTTCCCAATTTTGCAAACAAAACAACACTTCCATTGAATTCTTTCCTAACTATTTTCTTGTGAAGGACTTGAATAAGGGGCATCCTTGGCGAAAGGCCGGAGTAGGCACAACTTGTACGAGTGGTCATCTTCCGCCTCACCTCTCAAGCCGTCTAATCTCACAGCTTCCACCTCCGTTGTTCTCTCATCTCAACTATGACATCAACGTCTTGACCACCCGTCATCTCCCATCCAACAACAAATTTTAGCTAGCAGTCAAATTCCGATTTTGGATTCTTCTCATATCAATAAAGTGTGCGACTCTTGTCTTTGTAACAAAAGTCACAAATTGTCATTCGAAAGATCTTCTGTTAGTTGTGATAAACCTTTTCAAGTTGTTTATTCGGATGTTTGGGGTCCTGCCCCTGTCAATTCTTTTGGGAATTTTCGGTACTATGTTTTATTTATTGACTATTATAAAAAGTACACCTGGCTCTATCCTCTTAAATTGAAATCTGATGTGCGTAATGTCCTCGAAAAATTCAAAAACATTATCAAAAAATTCTTCAATACTCAAATCAAAATTGTGTACACGGATGGTGGTGGCGAGTATCAAGCTCTCTCTCATCTTCTCGCCCGCCATGATATTCAACATCTCACCTCACCACCTTACACTCCCGGACATGTTGGCTCAGTTGAACGCAAGCATCGCCATATAGTAGGAACTGGTCTTACTCTACTTCACAATGCAGCCATACCACTTTGCTTTTGGTCATATACTTTCCAAACCGCCATTTACCTCATTAATCGCATGCCAACACCTATCCTACATAATGATACACCCTACCATCTCTTATTTGGTCACAATCCCAAATACACCACACTTCGCGTTTTTGGCTGCCTGTGCTATCCCTGGCTTAGATCGTACAACACTCACAAACTCGAACCAAGCTCACGACCATGTGTGTACCTCAATTTCTCCCTTTCTCATCATTCTTTCCTTTGTTTTGATATTCCATCAAATCGAATCTTCATCTCTCGTCATGTGGTCTTCTTTGAAAAACATTTCCCTTATAAAAACAAATCATATCTTGATTTGTCCGTATCTGACCATTCCTTCTCCAAATTTCATTCCATTTTTACAGGCAAAAATCGAGACAAAATATCAGTTTCCACTGATGACACACCCGATTCCATCTCCCTACCACATTCAGCTCCCCACTTCATTCCTTCCCAATCTACTTTCTCACTGCATCATTCGCAACATTCTCCCACTCGCAAGGTTATTTCTACTCCCTCTCTCCAACGTGATGCTGCTTGCCATTCTCCAACACAGGTATGTGGTTCTCAACCCTCTTCTCCTCAACACCCATCCTCCAATACCTGTCCCAGACCCACCATAACAGCCCACTACACCCCAGACCAGCCCGTCGCGATGTCTCCAGTGCCGAGCAACAGCACAACCCAATCTGTCCAAAATTGCGACACTAACTCTCCCACTTCTCCCCAACCGATTCAACCATCCCGTGTAGTCACCTGTGCCCAAAATAACATCTACAAACCCAAAATACCCTTCTCTTTACATACAACAACCTCAACCCCTTCACCCCAAACCGAGCCCACATCACTCACCCAAGCCAACAAACACTCTCATTGGCGTGATGCCATGGGAGAGGAGTTTCTTGCCCTACAAACCAATAAAACTTGGTCCTTAGTGCCTCACTCACCCACACAAAATTTTTTCGGATGTAAATGGGTCTATCAGATCAAGAGGAACCCGGATGGGTCAATCTCTTGCTATAAGGCGTGTCTTGTAGCCAAAGGTTTTCACCAACGGCCCGGCATTGATTTCACTGAAACTTTTAGCCCGGTTGTTAAACCAACCACTATCTGTCTCGTTCTTACCATTGCAGTGTCTCGTGGATGGGTTTTGAACCAATTGGATGTTAATAACGCATTCTTGCAGGGCACTCTCTCTGACAATGTCTTTATGTAGCAACCCCAAGTTTTGTGGATTCTCGATACCCAACTCATGTCTGTAAATTACACAAAGCTCTCTACGGTCTTTGCCAAGCTCCTCGGGCATGGTACAATGAACTTCGCTCATTCTTGCTTGCTAATGGTTTTATCAATTCTAAGAGCGATACTTCCCTCTTCATCTACAAGTCTGGGTCTCGCACTATGTATCTTCTTGTGTATGTGGATGGCATTATTCTTACTGGCAATCATATGGCTACCATTCACACACCTTCACTACCCGACTATCCGACCGCTTCTCTCTCAAAGACCTTGGCAAGCTGAGCTATTTTCTGGGGGTTGAAACATCTCGTTCCTCCAATGGTCTCTATATGTCTCAACAGAAATATATTATGGATCTTCTTCAGAACACCAATATGCACAAAGCAAAGGAGGTTAGCACACCCTTATCGTCTTCCGAAACACTTAAACTTAATGATGGCTCCCCTCGCCATGATCCTATTGAATATCGTCAGGTGCTTGGGTCTCTTCAATAGCTGTCTCTTACATGGCCCGATATCAGTTTTGTTGTCAGAAAATTGGCTCAATTTATGCATCGACCTTCATCCTCTCACTGGAATGCAGTTAAACAAGTTCTTCGTTATCTAAAAGGCACATCGCACTATGGCATTTCATATATGCCAGTTCGCCTCTCTCTTCATGCTTTTGTTGACGCCGATTGGGCTGGCGATGCCGACACCCGTCACTCCACATCTGCTCATGTTGTTTTTCTTGGCTCCAATCCGGTCAGTTGGAGTTCCAAGAATCAATCTACTATTGCCCGTTCTTCCACTGAGGCCGAGTATCGAGCCATTGCAGCTGCTACTGCTGAGGTTAATTGGATTACTAATCTTCTTCGAGAACTTGCTCTCTCCCTTCAACATCTCCGATAATTTACTGTGACAATATTGGTGCCACTTACTTGTGCTCCAATCCAGTCTTTCACTCGCACATGAAGCATATTGCAATTGACTTTCACTTTGTGTGTGATCAAGTCGCTAGCAAGTTGCTACGAATATCTCATGTTCATACCACAAATCAACTCACTGATTCAACTCACTGATTCACTAACCAAACCGCTGGCTCGGAAGCAATTTCACATTCATCGGTCCAAGCTTAGCGTCCTACCCAGACCCTTATGCTTGTGGAGGGCATGATAGAGCACACAGTTAGGATCTTCTAATTATAGAGAATTCAATCTTTCCATTCTTGTATTATAATCCTCTCCTCTCTTTATTTAGCTTGATTCAGTTTCCTCTTGTATATTTGTGAGTATGAAAATTGATCACCTCTCAAGTATATTTATTGTAATTAATCGTGTAAATGAAATACAGAATTCATTAGAAATCTTTAGGTATTTTACTATTTAACCAACCCAGTCGAAGAGATGAGAAAGAAGACCCAAAAGTTGCATTTTTGAATAGGGAGCTGTGAGAAAAGAGAATATAAAGCCTACGCTGTGCAGCGATTCCGTGCGGCGTCAGTGTCACGATGAGTTGATGAGCGTTGACAAGTTGGCCCCACCACCCCAGCCAATAAAAGCCTTACTTGTCAACCTGATGATGATGATGAACATTATTTATCTGCGCCGATATATTTGATTTTGTAGAACTTTCGATAAGTATACATTAAAAGTAAAATGTGAGATCCGTTATTACATCAACCAGCGTTTGTAGTCCAACGGTTAGGATAATTGCCTTCCAAGCAATAGACCCGGGTTCGACTCCCGGCAGACGCAGAGCTTTTTTTTATTATTCCTGACGACAAAATATATTGAATGAGTCGATTACTTCCAATGGAACCAAGCGGTTTTGCGAGACGGCAAAAATTATCTTTTCCTTTATATATTTGAGCAACTACAAACACCATGTGGTTGGATTTATCTATCACCAAAGACCAACAATGTCTAGAAGCACATTTCTTATGTATGCTTAATACAATGTACATAATGGGAAAAAGAAAGCCACAAGTACATGTGCTGCAGACGTTGAGAACCCGCAAGCTAAACTGGGATGGAATGAGTACTGCACTTAGAAAGTATTGACTTAAAACCAAAGCCAATGAAGCAACTGGAACCAAGAGAAACAAATGCAACAAGTGATCTCCTGATGTACCAATAGATAGACTAAGCTACCCTCAACTCATATTAAGATTTGTCCTTCAAACAGCCAGCACCATCTGGTTCAAAACTCTGATGAAATAAGAGAAAACTGCAAGTTAAGTAGGAGTTCGTTACCAGGAACAAATGGTCAAATCCGCTTTGTTAACCAAAGTATTCCTCAAGAACATGAAACTTTAAACCAAGGCCCTACAAGCAAAGGGAAATATAAATTTTGTCAGTAAGCCATCCATCTCATTAGCCACTCCGAGAAGGTAACAAGAACTCGTATTCCTTATGTCAGTGAACAAAACCATTGTCAGAAAACCAGCTTCCTCGTATAGCAGAAATCCTGATAAGACTTTGTAGAAAACCTTAATTCACTAAATGAAAAAGAGAACGATACATAAATCCTACAGCAAATAATCGTCTCATGTACGCAGGTGGGGGTAAACATATTAAAAACTCCACAAGTAGGGAAAAAATGATAGATAAAGCCTCAAGAACTAGTGTGCAAGCCCGTAACAGCCAAATCAAATCAATTACAATTAGATATTTCTTTTTGAACTTTATTCCAAGTATCCTTAACCCCAAATCAAACCTCCCGGTTCCATCGAATATCTTGTTTTTGTTTATATAGATCAGACATCTTTGAAAATGCAAAATTAATATTCCTTTCATATAGTTGAGAAAACTAATTGCTAACGAAAAACATATGTGCACATGGATCTACCATGGTTGTCCAAGTAAAAGATAAAGATAAACCTAAAAATACTTGCAAAAGCGTATAACAAAAGTTGATAAAGCAAGAAACATATTTTATTCTACTTGCAGTGCATAACCAGATAACCATGAACTATTTATAAGATCACCTAATCCCAAACCAACCAGATCAGTATGACAATATGACAAATGAAAGATCACTAGAAAATTGATTTTCACCATTCACAACCAAGTGTATGTCAAATGATTAAATCTACTAATCTGGTTCAGGTTTCATTGAGGAGATGTTAAAAATTGGGTAATATGAATAATGTACGCAGATGCACCAGGTCCTTTTTGGTCTTCCCTCTGCCCTCTTAGATCCTTCAATATTTTAGTGATCTTAATATTTTATTGGACAGGAGAGAGAGAGAGAGAGAGAGAGAGAGAGAAAGAGAGAGAGAGAAGAGAGAGAGAGAGAGAGAGAGAGAGAGAGAGAGAGAGAGAGAGAACAAAAAGTCAACTCAAACTGTAGTTGACTACCATGATGACATTCCAAAATATCAAGAAAATATGGGAGGATGTTCAATAAGCCAAAGAAAACCAACTCCAAATGCCACAAAGAACCAGGGAAATAAAACCATAGACTAACCTGAGCAAACTTGATATCTGCATCACTATGATCATTGTCTCTCCCTGCTGCGTCACCGACATAGAAGGACCTACGAATACACAGAAACATTATATAAACACTGCTCCATCTCTTAAGACTGACATATCATATAATTAGGCAAAAAAATTGTGGAAAGGATGATGGATTGCTCTAGCACCATTGTAACAGTCAATATATCTTAAAAGTGGAAAACAGGTGATGCATGAAAGAGAGGAATAACTGATCCATATCAATTGCAATTCTAGAGTTGAAATGTTGCTCCATTATTCTCCACATCCCAGTTTTGGGTTTACGAAAGGGATCTTCCACTTGACCATCAGTTTTACTAATATCACAAGCTACAAAAACCTGCAAGCAGAAGTACCCACACAATCATCTGAAAGTACCAAGCTAATTTATCATTACATGTAAAACTTACAAAAAGAAAAGTGACCAAATCCTATCACCATTATTTTCTGACAAATAATCTGAAAGTAACAACTTAAGGAAAAAATTGGGGCAATACCCAGCCATGAATTGTGACACCTCCGTCTCTCTAACTGCAGTTGATTGGATGCATCTATCATTTTCTAATGGTTGAAACATCCAATCTTTCACTTAGTTTTGACATTCAATAGAAATGTTTGCAATTCCCACAAAGAGGTCACAAGCAGAAATTTTAGGACAGTCTAACCGATGTAAACTTTTGACATGGACCATCAAAATATTCCCTAATCAATGACTACATACACCAATAGGTTTACAGAAAAACAATTCCACACCACATCCTCCACCATAAATCTGTAAGGATTAAATATATTTTCATTAGAAACACAATCTGAAGGTTGCAAAGCATACACAATGAACTGGTCATAAGCTTATTGCATTTCTGAAGATCACGAAAGGTGAAAACGCATAAGCCAGAGGATTGTTCATACACTTGAATGGGAAGTTTGACGTGCTTAATGAAATTGTCAAGCCGTCTTAACTCTAAGTCAACAGCGAATTGTCTCATATTCTTCCAGCGCTCAATGTTGGCCGCATTAGTGAAAATTACCTGACAACAGTGATAAAGATACACAGAAAAAGAAGAAGAAAAAAAATTATGCAAAATACCCACTATAGTTTTAGAAACAAAACATCTTGATCAATTAACATAAGATCAACTAGGAAAAGTTTATGAAATCATAAGCTTGTTAGATGCAACAATTGTATCTTGATAACAACCATTGCAATAGCAAGGATTCAGAATATGTTTAACATGGGAAAGAAACAAACCAGCTTGTAGCCATCATTGTACAAGCCTCGCAGCTTCTCCGGTATTGAAGGATATAGAAGGGACCAAGCATATGGATAGCTTCTGAAATTACTTAAGGTGCCGGGTTGTACAGAAGCCAAAAAAAAAAATTAAATTGAATTTTTTAGTTTTAAAAAATAAAAATAGAGAAGCAATCACTAACACCAGCACAAAAGCCCTGCCTTCTAAAAGCAAATGCATCCCATTGATTTTATTTCAACCATGGAGTCTGCCTATGTTGGGAGAAAGCATTATTACTGTTGTTGCTGTAGTCTGCCTATGTGAAGCTTGATTTTATAAATGTAGAGCAAGTGCCCACTTTAGGCTAGGCAACCATGTGGCCCTTCTAAGGTATTAACCATCAAAAGGGATAAGAGCACATCAATATATATATTTTTTTATGTCCTTAACACATCAAACCACTTACTCTGCAGTTTTATCACTGGTCCATCAACACATTACACAACCTGTTTCTGCAACTGTTCATATTTATTTTCACATGGTTTGCTCACAATGAATGAGGATTCAACCTCGGAATACTATGTGAAATGTCAAAGCAGTCAGAATCACATTACCTTTTCTTGGAGATTTTCACAAGACAACCATCAAAATCAAATGCAGCAATTTTTTTAGAATCATGAAGTCCATCATCCTGGGGAAACAGAGCAAAAGAAACAATGAGAAGAGATATAAATACCTTTTATTGCTAATGATTAGCATGAAAATGGAATGGCTTTATGCATGAAAGATGAATGATTGTATTTTAGGCATATATTCGATTATTTGGGATAATAATCTAAGAGGGTGAAGGAAAGACCAAAAAGAACTTGGATGGACTTGGTCCAAAAGGATTTGAATCTGCATACTTTGAACGAAGTTGTGATTTTTGACAGTTTGGGATGGAGGAACAAGATTCATGTTGCCGACATCGACTAGTTGGGATAAGGCATTTGTTCTTGTTGTTGTTGTTCATGATGATGCGCACACATGAATTGTAACAAAAAATTTAACCTTCATGGACTAAATCTGATTATATTCCTAACCCTACCAACCATTGCTATGATCATATCCTTTAATGTTCTTTTGTCTAACTCAACATTTCTTCTAAAAGAGTAGCACCAGTATCCACCTTAATACATGCCTCCACTAGATGTGAAGAGGAATGGCTTAAATTTTCAATTCATTACAATATCCCTCCTTCAAAAAAGATAAGTATCGAAAGAAATTTTGTGTCACTGTAAAATCAAGAATTTTTTGGAAAAATTCTAGTTTAACTTTGAAAAGGAGTTGCACCATAAACTAATGCAAAGATATGATTAGTACTTATGTATTTACTGTTAGGGGAAAGTAAGCAAAAAATAAGTGGTGAAGCAGTTAGAATCAACTGCATCTGATGAATGAATCAAAGAAGATCTAAAACATTGGGAAAAAAAAACCCTAAAAGGTGCAACACCAGATATTCAACAGGCACTATATACTATCAACACAAATGGGTGACAATTAAAACCACATATTTGACTCATTTTTCAATCCAAAATGTAACTCATACTTATTATGAAAATATTGGATAGGGAATCGCCGACTCACCCGTTCAAGAAAAATGACTGTTTGGAAAGCCTTCCATTTTGGTAACAGAACAGCATCCTGAATCAAAAAAATAAATAAATAAACAACTAATGCAAACTTGATTAAGGTATGTAGGGGCGAAGGCATAACATAATGAGGATCTATTCAAAAATAAATCCAACAATAAATCAATAATACATATAATAAAATGAATATAAGGAAAATAAATGATGTAAGAAAGAGGGGGGTTTGCTAAGATTGACCAAACTTTGTAACTATTATTTACATCAGAACTAGAGAAAACTATCTCCATTTCAGCTTCCTCGCCAGTCGTGGACAACTGAGAGAAATTTGATGCAAAAAAAAAAAAAAAAAATCGATTAGCGGTAAAAAACATAACAAAAGGAATCATAAATAACATACACTTTAAGATGGGTAACCATAAACAACTCAATAGGAAATTGATTATAATTATAACATCCAACTTCAAAACACCATTACAACCTCTCTTTTCTCTATTACCAGCTACTTTACAACAACGGCTTATTGGAAAAAATAAAATAAAGAATAATAGAGAGGTTGTTTAAGGAATTGCTCTTCGACGTCAAAATAGTGCACAACTTGTTTCCCAACTGGCCAACTATTTGACACTATCAATGATTTTAGAGGGTATAGAAGTTTCGAAAATAAGTAGTTTAACAACCCAGTCTTGTTAGTATTTTCTATCGTAATAACAACTAGTAGCATAGATCATTATGATCCATTTTTCAATTCAGGAAGCTCACACAATTATCTTCCGTTTTCAGAGACAATCATTGCACAGGGAGTTCTCTTAATCTCCACATGCAACCAATTTAAATGTCTAGTTAACATTTAAAACCAAGACCATTATTAAGCTGGCTGAGTATGATCTCAAGCTAATCAGTGTTTCAGAGCTAAGTCATATACAAGCAAAATTGTCTTAAAAGCAAGTGCAGTAAATCAAAATTAGAGATAATTAAGGCAGATACTAGCTTCAGAGGCAGTGCTATATGCAAATAAAGTAAATGATGTTTCAGAGTCACAAGAGCTAGTTTTTTTAGGAAAAAGAAAATTTATTGCATTGAGTCCCAGAACGCAATCGGTTGGTGTTCCACAAAACAACCATGAGGTTATGGATTCAATCCAAGTTGATCAACCAATATAATGATCAGATAGAATTCTCTCTTCAGTTCATCAAGCTGAAAGCGCTAAGATTTAAACAATCGCGAAATAACTTAATAAAGGCACTTACCTTCAAATCTATTAATAATCTACCACGGTGAGAACAGTGATCCGGTTGAGATCGACCTAGATGTAAGATTCTGACGAGCTTAATCCGACGCCGGAGTTCAAAGCGGAAGTGAATATCGCAGGATAAAAGGAAAGGTCGGAGTTACGAAGAGTCGGGGAAATAATTAAAATATTTTAAAAGCTAAATATTCATAATTCAACGATATAATTATACTGCCGATAAAAGTTCTCAATCTCAATATAGCCTAAAACTCATTCAGCCATTGCATTTAAAGTGCTCATTCTCAAATATGAGCTGTAAATAAAACAAAGGAAGAGGCAAGAAGAGAGGATACCAAAGTATCAGATATGTCAGAAAAAAATGCATATCACAAGACAAAGAACCTCAAGTTCGAGTGATTCGAACTCTTTAACACGTATTCAAGAACTATACGTGAATATAGTCAACTCTCCCATTTTTCTTCAATGTCTTTACTCACTGTTGTCTTTCAGCCTTCTTAATTTCTCAATTCCCGAATTCTACTGGAACATATTCATTGTTATTTATAAGGGAATTATCCTCTTGAATTATAACGAGTGTCATTTAAACAAGCGTCCAAAGATATGCTTTTTAAATATCCCCATGCATTAAAATTGTAACAGCTTGAATAATCCCAAAAACATTAACTTGTGGCCTAAGGGTAGAATAGTCATCTGGTAAGTAATCTCATTAATAAATTCGGATTAGAACTCATAAAATCTTTGATCCTATAAGACACACTAGAAACCTCATTAAGTCACTAAAATTGATCAGGTTAACCAGATAGACTTAGGAAGCAGAGTTAATTTGTTAATTAGACTTGGCAGTTAAATAGAAAATAAATAATAATTGGTCTAGACAGCTTAGAAGACTCATTTGAGACCCCTGAGTATAATCACTCCGTCAATAATTAATTAGGTAATTAGTTGGAAAGAATAGAACTAGAAACCCAGCTTGCCCTTAGGGTCTATAAATAGAAAACTTAGGTTGCATAACTTCATTTCGTACATTCTCTTCTAGTGAAGCTCTTGGAGAAGAAGGAGGAAACTTCATAATCCCCAGATGCATGGTGGAGCAACCTCGATGCAACCGGCGAACCCCAAGTTGAGTATACCTTCAATTCAAGTGTGTTTATTTATGCTTCAATGTTGTGAGTATGGGGGAAAGATCATGTTTGATTGATTTCTTCATTCCCTCATAAATTTAGTAGTTAAATGGCATAATATAGGAGTCCAACCCCGGTAGACAACCCATATGAGCTTGATCATCAAAATCCAACTTTCCTAGGTTTGGAAATGCATGAAGAAGTTAGTAGATCCCCATGTAGACTGATCCCCTTGACCTACAAACTTGGATTGAAACTTCCTTAGGTGATTAGTAATCTCACCACTAAATTTCACCCAGAAAATACCTTGACCCGAACTTCGGCGACCTCCTCGGTTAGCCAAAGAGTCCGCCTAGCACTATTGGGAATTCCAGGTGTTCTAGAATGCCACTAAGCCTATTTTCGGCGCATTGAGACCCAGCCGAGCCATATTTTGAGAAATGAGTTAAGACTAGTTTTGACCTAATGGGACTCACCCAGACCAGTTTCCGAGGTTTCAAACCATTTGGTACAATACTGAAATTCTCGGTGCACCGAGGGTACGCCGAGCACCTCGCTGAGAAGCATTTATGGTCCGTTTGATGAGGCTAGGCCATAAGCACATGTAATATCCCTAACCTAGTTGTTCTGGCATGTTCTTGGTGTTGGTAGCCTTGCTTAGCCCAAAATGACCCTTCACACCTAAGGACTAGCATTTCTTGAGTTAGCCTAGTAGTATGAGTTTCTTAGAAAACTTGAGTAAATAGCCCCAAACGCTTCATTAACTGTCATCCCTTGAATTATGCATGTTTTGGTACACAAATTGTCTCATGTGTTGTTATGTGATGAATTAGCCAAATATGTGGGTGTTTAGCATTGTTTATTGTCTTCATTCCCTTGACTTGCTTCATACTTATAATACTCTTAGTCTGATGCTTATACTCCACTTCCTTGATCCTATCATATAACTTATGCTTAGATAGTTGTATACATGTTCCGAGTGTGGTGTTGTGCACCATTGTTCCTTGCCATGTAGATTCATGGGATTGTGCCCATGTGATTGTTGAATTGAATATACGCCCGTGAATCATTGTGTAAATGCATTAATTTAATGACTTGAATACTATGAGTTGCTTATGGACCTTCCTACTGTAATAGCTTTGTCTAATACCCCATATGATACCTTGGGTTTAGACTCACATATGAGAGAATTGACTTATTTGCCCATTGTTGTCCAATTGATGGACTATGCTTGTTAGCTCTTAAGGTGAGGGATATGTCAAGTATGATGATCCCAATAAACTTGTGGAAAGATGCAAGGTGAGAGAAGGTTCACAATGTGATGCCCAATAGCTGAAGCATGATTTACACTTCTGTTGGATGTAAACATGTATGATTCCCTGAGGTAGAAATGTTGATTTCCCTTGGTGTATTATTACTCATGACCAAAAATAAGTGGGGGGGATTGTGCCTCGTTGGTTGAAAACCCTTAAAACTATGTTGCACACATAAAATATCATATCCTTGAGAGTGGCCTTGTATTGGGGGAATAATTCGCGAAGACATCTTGCTCAAGAACTGATGGATCATGTGGGAACTTACTATATCTTACAGACCATACAGTATCATTTGCACATACACTGCATATTCTCTGTTGATATTATTTCAAGTATCAAATGTATTACACACTTGTTCTAATTTTCATATAGAATTAGGCATGTGGATACTATGATGTAGACCTTTGATTAAATGCCAAGTGAGGTTGAGAGAGAACAATATATTGATTGGTTTATGTTGCTTTCCATCCTTATTTCCATTATACAGTGGATCTATTGTTATCACATATATAGTATTTATGCACTTTTCTCATAATGTTGGGGTATGAGTAAATACCTTGTATTGAAGGATTACTCATCCGGGCTTTTCAGCTTATGTTTGTTGAATTTGTACTTTTCAGGTGTTGGAGCTTTGTCACGAAGAGAGAGCCTAGGAATGGATGTAGTAACATGGTTTGGCTATAGGGGTAATTGTATTAGAATTTGCCTTCTTTTTTATTAGTCTTGTAATAGAATGGATTTTATATTTGTTACTTATAGCTTACTAGAACTAGTAATTACTTCCACATATGTTTTGATTATTATTATCCACTCTCATAGCAATATGGGGTGAGAGTTACGAATAAAGCTTGAAAATTTCAGAATTTGGATTTTCTAGTTTGGTTCGTGACAAAAGTATATCTTAAAGGCTGTGTAGACTTCAACACGCATAAGTTATTTCCAGAAAGTGCGATGAATCACTCAAACATGTGAACTTGCTCTGCGATAGGTTGCTTTAGATCTAAAGGATCAAGGGTCATGTGACACGTCTAGCATGCATAAAGATCTAAGAAACAACGTTTTCATTCTTGCCGTCATACTAGATAAAACAAAACCCTATTTAGATAAGTCATATAGCAGATATTATAAGTAGATGAGGTTTTATCACGTGTTGTTTCATATTGAGGAATCCATCCCAATCCTTTTAAAGTAAAAGAATTAATTGCATGTCGTAATATCTTTCTGGACTTCGTTCATCTTGTAGGAACTCCTTTTGGCGACTATATGTCTTCGAATGAAGTTAAAATAACTACATACCTTTACAATGTGACCAATATATTCTCGAATTACCTATATAGAGACCTTAAATTTAAGTTTCTCAGCAGACAATTCGTTTTCATGATCAATAGTCCTTGTAAAGAAGAATTATCTTAGAATCCTTCAAAGTTTACAGTTTAAGCAACCAATTCGAGTGCCTTCGACTCGAACTTAGTAAAATCAAAAGTAGATATGCTTTCTTACAAACTCCTTTAAAGTAAAGTGTGAGAGAAAGTCTCTTGAAGTATGTAAAAAGTTATCTTCAGGAACTGTTTCTTGGAGATAAAAGTATAAACGTGCCTTCGAAGGTCTCTTTAGTAGGAATCACCTTCGAAGTCAATATATGTTTATATAAAATATTTATCCGAAGCCAATTCCTAGGGATAAATAAAGGTGACTTCGAAGCTTTCTTCAAAGTTTTAATGAGTTTAAGAGTGCACTGAGGGTGACAAAACCATATCTTTGTCTTTTGAAGGGGATAAAATCCTTAGTAATTTTTAGGGTGACTAACATTTGACGAATTGACCATCTAGAGGTGGTTAGCCTTCGAGTTCACCATCTGGAGATGGTCAGCCTTTGAATCGAACTTTAGTAGAAGGAAAGATGTTTCGAAGTTCTTTTATGTAATAAATGGTCCTTCGAAGTCTGTGGATATGATCCGAGGGCAACTTCTGAGTTAGAAGGTACAGAATGTGCTTTCGAAGGTTTCTCTACAGTGGATTACTTTCGAAGTATGAAATAAAGTAACAAACTCATTCGAATTCTCTTATTGGGAATGAGAAAGTATGACTTCGAAGTTTTATTCGGAGTTCTATATATTTGAAGTCTATTAGGGGGTGGTATACCTTTGTTTCTATCCTTCAAGAAAGTGTTCCACCTTATAAGGAATACAAATCCTTAGTCCTTCAATCATTTCGGGGGTGATTAACCCGCGTCTTTTGAACTTTGGACACGTGACGTTGTTCAATATACTGAACAATTTGCCAGAGGTTGCTTCTTAAAGAAGTTTACCTTTTAGTGATAAGGACGGTCAAATATCTCTGAGCCATTTCAAATATCACATTTTTGTTAAATGGTCTAAACAATGTGCAGTTGTTGTTGACAACTGACACGTGTAAAGTGAAAGGGCGGCAGATAATTGCTTTAATAATGATTTAGTGCGGCCATATCCAGAAAATATATACGCATGCACTTAAAATAATGCCACATGTTTAGTGGGATTAATTAGACCGCCTAATCACCAATATCAACTTCATTGATCTTACTTGCTACTCTCGCTGATATTGCAATTTTTGTGCCATCTGACAAAAAAAAAAAAAAATAGGTATTATGCTATTGTATCTGGATCCCCTCAAGTTACAATCTCCTGTTAGTTGATTTAATATGACATGTGACATAAATATTTAATTAAAATGACATGTGACATAAATATTTAATTAAAATATATTTTTCAGGCACAAAAATTGAAGACAAAATCACACCATGTTCCAGTAGGGCGCTTTGAGAAAAGAGAAGAATATAAAAGCGTACGCCATACAGCGATTCGGGGGGCGTGAATGGCAAGATGAGTTGATGAGCGTTGACAAGTTTACCCCCAGCCAATAAAAAGCCTTGCTTGTCAACCTGATGGTGATGATCCAAATTATTTATCAGCGTAGATATATTTGGGGGCGTGTTTGGCGTGCTTCTTGGAAGAAAAAGTGATTCTTTTAAAATTGATTCTTGTAAAGTTCTTCATAATAACTGTTTCTAAGGAATAAAAGATGTTTAATACACCTATCAAAATAGATTTGTGAGAAATTCGTGTAGTATAGAAAATTTATATTCAGCATGAGCATGAGTTTTGTTCGTGAAGATAATATGGATAAAATAGGTAATTTAAAAATTTTAAAGGGTATATAATATTATGATATATTTTATTAAAACCTCAAGCTAATTCCCCCAAACGTGCTTTTAGAAGCAAGAAATTGTAGCCTCAAAAAAAAAATCAATGTTTGGATAAAGGGATTCTTGAGGAATCGCTTTTCATTTGGGTTTACCAAACACTTATTTATTCATTTGAAGCGCTTTTGGGATAAGGGATCACTTCTAGGCTCTGAAGAAGCAATGCTAAACACACCTTTGATTTCTTAGATCTTAAGCCTTGGCGCAAAATACATTGAAAGAGACATTAAAATAGTTTTCATTAACACATCAACAGTTAGGATGATTGTCTTCCAACAGAAACTATCGTTCCTACCGAAATATATGGAATGACTCGGTTGTATTGATTTTATAATCAAAACCATTTCAAACTAAACCCCTTCCTTCCGATGGAACCTAGTGGTTTTGCCAGATGGCAAAAAATTATCTTTCTCCTCTCATATCTTACTTTATACATTTGAGCAATATTTCTTATGCTTAATATGATGAACATAATGGGAAAAAGAAAGCATTTCTCTCTTTGTAGATCAAGTGCCGGAAGGGGAATGAATTGGTTAGCTATTAACCTGGACTTTTTTGTTTTTTTTTTGTCCCAAACAGATAAAACTTGCCATCGAACACAAGTACATGTGCAGACGTTGAGAACCCGCAACCTCAACTGAGATGGAATGAGTACTGCACTTACCAAACCCAATGAAGCAAAAACAGAAAAAAAAAAATATCCAAAAAACAACTGGAACCATTTGAGTTACAAGAGAAACAAATGCAACAAGTGATCTCCTGATGTATCAATAGATGGACTAAGCTACCGTCAAACAGACAGCACCATCTGGTTCAAATTTCTGATAAAAGTAAGAGAAATCTGGAAGTTAAGTACGAGATCATTAGCACGAACAAATGTTCAAATCCGCTTTGTTAACCAAAGTATTCCTCAGGAACATAAAACTTTAAACCAAGGGCCTACAAGCAAAGAGAACCATAAATTTTGTCAGTAAGCCATCCATCTCATTAGCCACTCTACCAAGGTAACATGAACTCATATTCCTTATGCCAGTGAACAAAACCATTGTCAGAAAATCAGCTTCCTCGAATAGCAGAAATCCTGATAAAGACTTTGTAGAAAACCTTAATTCACTCGAATGAAAAAGGATATGATAGATAAATTCTAAAGCAAATAATGGTCCATGTATGCAGATGATACTGACGACAGATTTGGGGTGACTAACCTGAGCAAACTTGATATCCGCATCACTATGATCATTGTCTCTCCCCGCTGCGTCACCGACATAGAAGGACCTATGAATTCAGAGAAACATCATATCAAACCATTGATCCATCTCTCAAGACTGCAGCATATCATAGAATTAGGAAAGAAATTTGTGGATAGGATGATGGATACTAAGCAGTAGGTACATCCTTTCTTTGCTCTAGTACCACTGTACCAGTCAATATATTTTCTAAAGTGGAAAACAGGTGAAGCATGAAAGAGAGAGGAATAACTGATCCATATCAATTGCAATTCCAGAGTTGAAATGTTGCTCCATTATTCTCCACATCCCAGTTTTGGGTTTGCGAAAGGGATCTTCCACTTGACCATCAATTTTACCTATGCCACAAGCTACAAAAACCTGCAAGCAAAAGTACCCACACAATCATCTGAATGTAACAAGCTAATTTATCGTTACATGTAAAACTTACAAAAGAAAAGTCTCCAATTCCTATCACCATTAAATTTTTGAAAAATCATCTGAAAGTAACAACTTGCGGAAAAAATGGAGCAGTACCCAGCCATGGATTGGGACACCTGCTTCTCTAAGTGCAATTGATTGGATGCATCTATCATCTAATGGTCTAAACATCCAATCTCTCACTTTGTTTTGACATCAATAGAAATGTTTGAAATTCCCACAAAGAGGTCACAAGCAGAATTTTAAGACAGTCCAACCGATGCAAACATTGGACATGGACCATCAAAATATTCCCTAATCAATGACTACATACACCAAAAGGTTAACAGAAAAGCAAGACCACAACATACATGGTGAGCTCCATCCTTCACCACGTACTTGTAAGGATTAAATATATTTTCATTAGAAGGACAAGTGAATTTAAACACAATCTGATGGTTGCAAAGCACAGACAAGGAACCGGCCATAAGCTTGTTGCATTACTGAAGATCATGAAAGGTGAAAACGCATAAGCTAGAGGATTGTTCATACACCTGAATGGGAAGTTTGACGTGCTTAATGAAGTTGTTAAGCCGTCCTAACTTTGAGTCAACAGCTAATTGTCTCTTATTCTTCCAGCGCTCAATGTTGGCCTCATTAGTGAAGATTACCTGACAACAGTGAAACGAAGATACATAGAAGAAAAAAGATATAATGCAAAATACCCACTGCAGTTTAGAAACAAAACATCTTGATCAATGACCATAAGATCAACTAGGAAAAGTTCATGAAATCATAAGCTTGTTACATCCAACAGTTGTATCTTGATAACAATTATTGCAATAGCAAGGATTAAGAATATGTTTAACATGTGAAAGAAGCAAACCAGCTTGTAGCCATCATTGTACAAGCCTTGCAGCTTCTCCGGTATTGAAGGATATAGAAGGGACCAAGCATCTGGACCGACTCTGATATTAATTAGTAAGAATGAAAAATTTGGGGTGCTGAGTCAATGAGTTGCACAGAAGGAAAAAAAAAACTAATTGAAATTTTTAGTGTTTTAAAAATTAAAACGCTATTTCTAACACCAGCACTAAAGCGCTCCTTTTAAAAGCAAATGCTTCCCATTGATTTTATTTCAACCATGGAGTCTTCCTATGTTGGGAGAAAGCATTAATGTTGTTGCTGTAGTCTGCCAAAGCCATTTCTATCATTCATGTGAAGCTTGATTTTATAAATGTAGAGCAAGTGCCAACTTTAGGCTAGGCAACCATGTATCCCTTCTAATGTGTTGATAATCAAAAAGGTTAACAGCAAATCAATATATATTTTTTTAATTCCCTAGCACATCAAACCACTTGCTTTGCAGTTTTACCACTGGTTCATCAACACATTACACATCCTGTTTCTGCAACTGTTCATTTTTATTTTCACATGGTTTATTCACAGTGAATGAGGATTAAACCTAGGCATAATATGTGAAATTTCAATGCAGTCAGAATTGCGTTACCTTTTCACGGATGTTTTCACAAGACAACCATCAAAATCAAATGCAGCAATTTTTTCAGAATCATGAAGTTCATCATCCTGGGGAAACAGAGCAAAAGAAACAATGAGAAGAAATATAAATACCATTTTATTGTTAATGATTAACATGAAAATGGATTTATTCCAGAAAGATGAATGATTGTATTTTAGGCATGCATTCGATTAGATGGGATAAGAATCAAAGGGGGCGAAGGGAAGACCAAAAAGAACTTGGATGGAGTCGGTCCAAAAGGATTTGGATATACATAATCTGACCAAAGTTATAGTTTTTGACAGATTGGGATGGAGGAATAAGATTCATGTTGCCGACACCGACTAGTTGGGATAAGGCATTTGTTGTTGTCGTTGCTCATGACGATGAGCACATGTGAATTTTAACAAAAAATTTAACCTTCATGGACTAAATCTGATATATATTCCTAACCCTATCAACCATTGCTATGATCACATCCTTTTAAGTTCTTTTTCTATCTAACTCAACATTTCTTCTAAAAGAGTAGCACCAGTATCCACCTTAATACATGCATCCACTAGATGTGACGAGTGGTTTAAATTTTCGATTCATTACAATATCACTCCTTCAAAAAGGATAACAATCGAAAGAAATTTTGTGTCACTGTAAAACCAATAAATTTTTGGAAAATTTCTAGTGGAATTTTGGAAAGAAGTTGCACCACAAACTAATGAAAGGTATGATTAGTGACTTATATATTTACTGATAGGGGAATGTAGGCAAAAAAAAAGGGTGGTGAAGCTGTTAGAATCGACTACATCTAATGAATGAATCAAAGAAGATCTAGAACATTGAAAAAAAACATTATAAGGTGCAACACCAGATATTCAACAAGCACTATATATTATCAACATATATGGACGACAATTAAAAGCCTCATAGTTGACTCATTTCTCCATCCGAGATGTAACTCAATACTTATTATGAAAATATTGGATAGGGAACAACTATCTCACCCGTTCAAGAAAAATGACAGTTTGGAAAGCCTTCCATTTTGGTAACAGAACAGCATCCTGAATAAAAAAAATGAATAAATAAACAAATAAATGCAAACTTGACTAAGCCATGTAGGGGAGAAGGCATGACATAATGAAGATGCATCAATATGATCCAATGAATATTTGATGTCTATTCAAAAATAAATCCAACAATAAATCAAATTGGCATATACTAAATGGATATAAAGAAAAATAAATGATATAAGAAAGAGGGGGGTTTACTAAGGATTGAGCAAACCTTGTAACTATCCTTTACATCAGATCTAGATAAAACTATCTCCATTTCAGCTTCCTTACCAGTTATGGAGAGCTGAGAGCAATTTGATGCAAAAAAAAACAATGGAGAGAAAAAATCGATTAGCTGTGAAAAAAAAAATTAAAAAAAAACACACAACAAAAGGAGATGATCTATATACCTTCTGCTTCTTTGAATCCCTTTCCCGAATTCCATCTACCTTACGTTTCTGAAAGAAGTAAACTATGAAAATGATAAATAACTTCAAACTAACTAAATCCCATGATACTCATGTAAAATGAAATTGCTTAAAATAAACTCATTAGAATTCCTTTTCTCCCCTCCTTTAACCTCCACTTTATCATGTCTGTAGAACATATAATATTGGTATTCATAAATGATGGAGATAATCATATCCATGATAAAAATAAATAAATAAAAAGCAGGAACAGCAATAGCAACAGAGACAAATATAACAAAAACAACAAAAATAAAATAAAAATAATAATGATAAAACTCGAAAGATATCAAAAATTATACCAATGTTGTAGCATTAACTGTTAATTACGATTACAGAATAAGGGCTCATACCTCATTTGGAGACCGATCAGATCCAGCCTCCAACGTCTTCAGTGCTTCCAGATCACTGCTCTGAAAACACACAGATTCCGACTAAAGATAAGTGAAAATGTAAATTTTAGTTTGAAAAATTGAACTCGAAGAACAAACCAAATTCCAACGCCGCCCAAACCTTCAATGACGAGAACCCCCTTATCTTGTCAACAGAAATAACCGGCTCAGAATCCGTCGGAAAGCAATTCAAGTGATGCCATTTCGTCATATCGAACCCTCGTGAATCTCTGCTCACTAAGCCCAGCTTCAGAGTATTCGCCGCAATGGTTTTCGCACATTTCTTGCATGAAGAACGATTAGACTTCGCGTACTCTGCAACAATCTTCGAAGAAGCCAATGGAGATAATCTGTTGCAGATGTAATGAAATGAATTCGAAACGGATGGCTGAAAACTAAAAGAATTTAAGGAGATTAATACATTCAAACAATTAGGGTTTCGATGTATAGTAGACAATGTTGAAAGGTTTAGTACGGATAGAGAAGGTTGATATGTAAATTTAGGGTTTTCTGATCGTGAGAGACTGGACTTCTGCAGTAGACTCTCCCGCCATTTTGCTCAGCCGACGGTGGATTTCTTTGGTTGTTGGGAGCTATTGTTTTCTGCTTTGAAAGGGAGTGTGAATGGGCCGGTATTGGGCCGGACCATGCTCGGCCCCAACCCAGCCCTTTCATGAGAAAAATAGGCCCTAACCCATCCAAAGCCTGCTCGCGGCCATATCTTGGGAGTCCAAGCCTGACCCTATGATTATTCATAGGCTTAATAGGGTTAGGGTCGGGCCGGACCGGTCCTATTATTTAAAGCCACAAGATATATTGTAATAAATCAAGGTCATATCAATGTTTTACAAGGTTTGCATGTCTAGACCATAAAAGAAAAAGGAAAGTGAACATACAACATAGTACTAGCGGCGCAAATGCCATGGTAACTAAAACAAAAAAGAAAAAAATAAATAATATTAAAATGCACAAAGGAAGGATATCTTATTTAATAAAAAAATGTGATGGGACTGGTTTTATCGAGCTATGCTGAAAGAGGCCCAAGCCCGACTCAAAATATATTACGGGCTTAAAAAATGAGCCCAAGACCAGTCCAAGCCCTTAAAACATACTCAACCCGTCCAAAAATTACTAAGGCTGAACGAACCATGGGCTGGACCGAACAAGTTGACACCCCCTGCCTTCCTTTTCTTTTGTCCACCCTTTTCCCTCCTTTTACTTAATTTATTCTCCCTTTTTTCCCCTTCCTTTCCCTGTCCATCTTTCTTCCTCCCTCACACACACCAACTGATCTTTTTATGTTTTTTTTTGGTCAAGACACGCCAACTGATCTAAAGCAACCTGAAGAATCCACCTTTTATTTTTTAGGTTGGATACATCATGGAAGGATATACCCCTTCAATTTACCCAAAAACAAAAAAAAAGGATATACCCCTTCAAATCATTGAACACCTTTTTGTCTTCCCAAGAATTTCTAAACGAATTCTACCATATCATTGGCTCACATAAAAAGAAATGATTTTTTTATTTGATAAAATATTTAAGGTTTTTATCTTGTAAGAGTTATTTTTTGGGTAAATCACCATTTCAAAAAATAGAATGATAAAACGGCTAATCACTAAAAGATGGTCAATTTGTCAAGCTAATCACCTCAAAAGGGTTAATTCGTCAATAGGTTAGTCTTCCTCAAAGGACGTGAACAAAATACTAATGAAAAGGCTTCTAACTTCGAAGGAATTCTTGTAGGAAAAAACATATTAAGGAACGAATACAGTTTATCTCGAGGGAAACAACCTCAAGTAACGTCCTTTACATAGAATCTGTGAGACCCATTGCTCCACTTTATTTAAAGATAAATTCGAAAAAAACACATTATGTTTGATTTCTCTCGGTTCAATTCAATATCATTCGGGTTGGTTGCTTAATCTAGAACCTTTAGGGGTTTTATGACAACTCTCCCTCGCATGGAGGTTGACCATGAAAACGGATTGTCCTTACATAACCATGTTTCTAACAAACAGACAAACAGGAAATCAAACTTTTGTCTGCAGATAATATGACTAAAAACCATTTGTATTGTAACGTTTGTATTGTATACGTCCTCCTGATAGAATTAAATTCATCCTAAATGCTAAACACCACCTCAAAAACACTGAAAAATAAATCTTTAAGAAAAGAAAAGTCAAAATGTCATTAACTAACACAAAATTATATACTAGAGGGTTCATAGAGGATGGTTTTTAAAAAGAAAAAAATTATCACATACCTATGGAAGAATATGTGAGAAACATGACAATTAATTGAAAGACAGCATATACTCACAAATGACAATAAAATATAAGGTTCAAGCATACAAGGAGTCATTACTTGTTTTAAATTTTAAATCCAGACTTATCTTCTTTGATAAGGATTAATCTTTTTATTTGATAAGAATCAAGATAAGACATTCTGTTATGGATTTAAATTTAAATTCAAATGTTCCTGATTTTTCTCATCTTCATCACTAATCTTTATCTGGTAACTGCATATGAGATCTCATAAGATAAGCCTTTGATAGAGAGGTGCATCTATAAATATGAGGTAAAGGACAAATAGAGTCCCTGACTTCAGAACTGCGATATTCTTTCCTACTCCATTGACGATGCAGTGCTAGAGGTCAGAAGACTTCGTCTGATTAAAGCTTGCAATTTTCAGATAAAGAATTGGTATTCATCTCTGGTGTATTGGCTATAGCTAGAGGTTAGTAAATTATTATTCCGCATATTATTATTTATGCTATTCGGATTTTACATAAATATTTAGTTTAAAAGTTCTAACATTAATAACAAATATACAAAAAAGCTAACTAGTTTTGGTCCATCCATCATTTCAATAGCCAGTGTCAATCAATTAAAACGCTCCTGGAGATTTATTTGTCTACAACAATGAACTCGACAACAAAATTATAAAAATACGTAATCTTCCATTCTTAATATCAGCTTGACTGTAACACAAAGAAACAAAGAAAATACACCAACTACGCAAGTAAGGGCCTTCAAAACACAGGGTAGTAGAAGAGTACATAAGTAGCATATTTGTTATCTGAGAACAAATATAACACGAGTAATTTTTCCAAAGATTTTAAAACAGGGATAATAAACAGCCCAACATCAAATGTAGAATATAAGAACATATATACATTGGGATCTATAAAATGAATAAAAGAAAAAAAAAATAGATACAATATGAGAAACAATTTCCAAAAGAGAGAAGCAAGGAACAAGATCCTAACTAAAGCATTGTATTATAAAAACATATATACTTTCTCCATTCAAAAATAGAGCTAATAAATATAAATAAAAACAAAAACAGAAACTACCAGAACTAATAAATCTATGAGGCAGCATATATAAATCTTTACCAAAAAAAAAAGGAATAATATAGAAACTATGGGGATTAGAAAAACTTTACATGCCTTGTTACTTTTAGATATCATGGTAAAACTTATATGTTTGATTGAAGTTTATATTTAACAGTATATATTGTACTGTCATATAAATATGTGCTTTCTTTACATATTATTTTTTTGCAAATGTCATTACGTGCAACATATGTGCATACAACTAATAATATGTGAAGCAAATAAAGAGACTATTATCCCTCGAATGTCGTATAAAGGCTTTCTCGTTTTATGGTGTGCATTTTTGTTTGTATACTTACGTCCTTGATTATTGTATTAGATTATCTTGAAACAGACTTTCAGACCTATAACTACGGGATGTAATTGTACGTGAACTCTTATTTCCCAGCATATACACTGCCGACCTGAGGACTATGTTTGCTACAATGCCGTATCAGTATTATAAGTCTAGAGAGACAACTACTTTTCATGTGGAGCTAATTTGGCAAACCGTGAAAAATTAACAATATCTCCAAAAGGGTATTTTAGTCATTTGGACCCAAGAAAAGCTGATTTCAGACAAGACACAGGAACCGCCGTCAGTGACTCACTTTCTCCCGGACTCGCTGACCGACTTGTCCGAGATGGGGAACTGCAACGGCTTACCGACCAGAGACCATCAACTCCGATCAGACGGAGAGATCGCCGGAGGGCATCGACACGGTCCAACCCCAACCAACTACGACCTTAACGTGCGCCCCAGTACTCATACTCCTACTAATCACCACCACCACCACCGCCACCGGGCACCGCCGCGTCAACCGCCAACCGCCGTTCCCCGTCCTATTTCCGGTGTCGGACGTGTCCTCGGCCGTCCAATGGAAGATGTAAGGTCTATATACATTTTCGGCCGTGAACTTGGCCGAGGTCAGTTCGGTGTAACCTATTTAGTAACGCACAAGGATACCAAGGAGCAATTCGCCTGTAAATCGATCGCTACTCGGAAGCTCTTGAACCGCGACGACATCGAGGATGTCAAGCGAGAAGTTCAGATCATGCACCACCTGACCGGACATCGTAACGTTGTGGAGTTGAAAGGGGCGTACGAGGATAAGCATTCGGTGAATTTGGTGATGGAGCTGTGTGCAGGTGGTGAGCTCTTCGATCGGATCATTACCAAAGGTCATTACTCGGAACGGGCGGCGGCGGATTTGTGCCGGCAGATTGTAACTGTTGTTCATAATTGCCATTCCATGGGGGTGATTCACCGGGATCTTAAGCCGGAGAACTTTCTGCTTCTGAGTACAGATGAGGAATCGCCATTGAAGGCCACGGACTTTGGGCTTTCGGTTTTCTTTAAGCCAGGTATATTTCTCTTGGCCTCATATCTCTCTGTAAAGTTGGTTAGGGTTAGTGATTTGCGTTCAATGTTTATTCTTCTTAAGGAATTACATGGAATAAATGGTATGCAGCTCAAAAGACACTATTTTCTTTCGAAAATCTACTTGAAATCCAGTATATGGATTTGGAACAAAATTTTTGGGGTCACCTCAATGTGTGCGAGTTCGTTCCTCTTCCTTTCACTACCTCTTGTTGAATAGGATTTTGTTGATCGGGATCAAGCAACAATAAACACAGTAAAATGAAGATCAAAACAATGCACAGAGATATACGTGGTTCGGAAAAGCCTACATCCACGGGAGAGAAGAAGTTTCCACTGTGTCAAAAAATGAATCAGGGTTACAACTTACTCCTACCCAATATATAGGGCAAATCCCCAATATATCCGCTTCACTTCGCCTTCAGGTCCCTCCTTGGATCTAGAGACTAGTGAATATGAGCCAACCACTATCACTTAACAGTTTTGGACATGATTTTGTTGTAAAAAGTATTTCGTTTGCCATTTGGTTGGACTGAG
The DNA here is from genome assembly GCA_031762675.1 of Pachysandra terminalis. Classification (NCBI taxonomy): domain Eukaryota; kingdom Viridiplantae; phylum Streptophyta; class Magnoliopsida; order Buxales; family Buxaceae; genus Pachysandra; species Pachysandra terminalis. The sequence continues at coordinate 3,199,968 of JAUPMG010000009.1, forward strand.
AAGTATAATATAGTTTGCAACTCAAATCTGCTCTGAGATCTTTATTGCTGATCAAAGCTAGTTAGGATAAGGCATTTTGTTGATGTTAATATGCTCTGATACATTTATTGTCGTACTATAAAATGAATACATAGTGGAGTTAGTAGATTACTAATAAAACTAAATGGTGACTCAAATTGTCCTGGGAGTAATAGGCTGTAGTTGTAGCATCACCACATAAGTTTCTAAAATATCCTCAAACGGTACGAGTATGAAATCATATCGTTATTAAATAGTTAAAATATTAATATTTTGATGCTTACAGACATTTTTACAAAGTACATCAGACTACGTTGGAATAATAATTATGTATGTATATGTAGAAGCCAAGTAGACTGGTGAGATGCACCAGAGTTAGAACGCTGATGTCGTAAGGATTTTACATGGCAGATGATTCAATGAATCACACTTGTCCATGCTTACTTCCACATGATCCTACTGTACATACTAAGTTTCAACTTTGAACTCAATTCTACATGGAAAAATCATCTCCTAAATCTAACATCTTTTTGTAAAGAGCTCAAAAATATTCAAAAAAGAAATTGCTGTTATAAGTGACAACATGCGATGCACATGTGTTAATCTGTGATGGGCTGTCTGGAATGGCCATTTCATTGTCTGGTGGGCTTAGGCGGGTTGAAGTACTCCCATCTAATCTATTTGGAGAGTCCTTTGTTTGGTGGACGGTCTGGAATGGCAATTTCATTGTGTGTGTGTGAGTGCGCGTGTGTGTGCATGTGTGCGTGTGTATGAAAAGGATTTTAAGTTTGCCATGTGGTGGCAGATCCATACAATCCATCTAGTATGCACCCCTTAGATAGGCCACATGGTCAGCCTTTCCATCCATGTAATCCCCATTGGTATGCATTTATTGTGCAGTGTCATGTATTACATCATTTGTCAATTTTTTTTAATATTTTTAAAGAGTTTTCAGCTGGATAGACACTAGAAACGGATGCTATTTTTTCCATGTGGCATCTATTTTTACAATAAAACTTGGTTTATGAAGTTGGGTCATCTAGAACAGCATGTGGGTGGTGGTTGTGAGTTGGTGAGGGCTGTGTTGGTGGCCTTAGTGGCTGGCTTGAGGTTAGCTAGGGCACAGTGCTTTCGGGATTTGATTGTGGAGAGCTCGTCTTCTTCTATTATCGATTGGATGAGGAGGGGTGAGCAGTGCGCATGGAGATATACTCATCTCGTTCGTCTGGCTTGGTCCCTGAGCAGGAATTGTAATATTTCATTCCAACTCGTGCATTGTGGGGCCAATTTGGTGGCTGAGATATTGGCTAGGAAGGGTCTGGGGAGGAGTGCCATGTTTGAGGGGGTTCCTTCTTTGGAGATGATGCAGGAGGACTAATATGATGGGTTTGTACTTGGAATGGGCCACAACTGGTGGGTTTGGTGTATTGGGTGGTGTTTCTATGTATTATGGTTGTCTTGTGCCCCGGGCGAGAGTCTTGTCTCTCTAGCCTTGGTGTTTGTTTTCCTTTTCCTTACTCTTGATCTTTTATATAATTCATCATTTATCAAAAAAATAAAATAAAATTGTATAACATATGAATTCCAGGTGTGGAGCATCTCATCAGTTGATATACATTGATCTAGATCAATAAGACTAAGCTAAAATGTATGGTCCAAAGAGAAAGCATCATTGTTTGTTGCAGTTCAAGCTTTTAGCTGACAATTTTTTGATAGATATATATGCTTTTTTCTTTATTTTTTCTAATCTTTTTCTGGCATGGATTGTTTGATTCACCATTCTGAAACTGTTGTTTCTGCCTCAAATTCCGTGTCCCCAAAAATTATATATTTAGGAATGTATTTTGAGAAAAAGTTGTGTTGTTTCTCTAGTTGGTTTCAGGGTGGTTTGTGTTTCCTATTGGGAATATGATTTTGTGGATTCTATAAATGGTTTCTTTTTTTTTTTTTATAATAATTCTATAAAAGGTTTCTTAAGCCCAAGGTTTTAAAGAAAGAAGGTCCTTCTCCTTGGGGAGAGTTCACCATGACGGAGATCTAGGGTTTCTCCTCTAGGAAAATATCTCCATAGTTAAAAGGCTTTTGGGTATATCTAATTGCCCTTTGGAGAAGGGATTACTCTTAAGATTAGTGTGTGGTTCCATGCCACCAAAAAAAAAAAAAAAAAGATTAGTGTGTGGTTCCTTGGGAAATTGTTGTGATAGCTCTGGGGGTTGCATGACTTTTGTGGGTGTACTCTATTGGCTTTGAGAATATGATTCTTGTTAAGAGTATTTTAGAGAATTCGGCTTCTCTTGATCTAGGCTGTGGTGGAGTATTCTCTTTTGGTTTAGTCTTTAGAGCTGGTTCATAAAAGAGATTTTTGATCGTCTTCACCAGTGAATGTAGCCCTATTTTAGTTGGCCACATATATATTTTGTCATTGTTTGGCTATCTATTTTCTTTACTTCTTTCTTTTCTCTAGTTACTTTTCACTCATTGCATAACATATGATTGGGGAGAAACTGTTCAGCATTTTCTTCCTAGTTTTTCATTCTTGCTAATTGCTATGATATACTCCTGACCCTCACAAAAAACATGTACCATTAGTGTCTACACTATTTTCTTACTGCTGATGATTCAAAGCTTTACTATTTATATGTGTGGTGCAGGAGATTTCTTTAAAGACCTTGTTGGAAGTGCTTATTATGTGGCTCCTGAAGTGTTGCGACGAAATTATGGACCGGAGGTTGATATATGGAGTGCTGGGGTGATACTTTACATTCTACTGAGTGGGGTGCCACCTTTCTGGGGAGGTATCTAATTTCTATAAATAAGCAAGTAGAACGCTTATCAAAAACAAAAATGCACAATGGTGCCCTTGAAACCCTTTATTTTTAATGAACACCACCTCCATTGATAAATGCTATTCATGAGGTCTTTAATTCCACTTGTTCTACTGGTGGGCCACATTTTGGCTGGGTTGTAGGTGAAAAATCAGAATAACTGGGCATCTTTATGAGAAATATAGAATGTTTGTCGTGCTGATTTTGATTTTTGAGACATGCCCAATTGAAGAGGTTCCCTACCCATGGTCTAAGCCTAGTAGGTAAATCCACAATGTGAATGGCATTTTCCTTCAAGATCAAGGATGATGGAGCTGAGGTCCATCCATATATCCAAATTAAGAGATGACAGAATACACCCAATTGACCTTGTACTTACCTCTTACTTTTCTTTTGCCTGCAGAGACTGAGCAGAGTATATTTGATACCGTTCTCCGGGGGCATATCGATTTTGTATCTGATCCTTGGCCATCCATATCCAGTAGTGCCAAACAACTTGTGAAGAAAATGCTACTGGCTGACCCTAAAGAACGTCTTTCCGCTATTGAAGTTCTAAGTAAGTATCAACCTGGAAAAGTTGAAATGACTAGTGTAAATGGCTTCAAGGTGTCCAACATGACGACTGTTTAGCGTATGACACTATTATCTAAGATCAAATGATTTATTTACTAACTATGTGTGTATATTATATAAAGAGGCACAGTTGTCTCAATCTATATATTTGCTAGTATATATCGTGCAACTATAGATTTGCGGTTGAAGCCACCCTCTGTTGGCCAACTGATCAAAATGGGTTTACCAAGAAACCCGTTAGGACAAAATTGACAACAACAAGTGATCCTAGCCATCTAATGTTTGACATTCTTTTAGACCATTAAGATAAGTATTTAAAAGGTCTCTTGATGGATTGCTACAATCATAAAGTTGGGTCATTACTGTTGCTGGGCCGTTCTTGAATTGGTCATCCATATTACTTGTATCTGTACAATGTCTTGACCTAGACTCGGGGCATGAGGGGAAAGGAAGGATATTTTGTCTTCTCATAAATACCTTGAGTCTCCCCTCTTTTATTCAAGGATACATTATGAATATGCATGAGGGGAAAGGCAGGATAGTTTGTCTTCTCAAAAATACCTTGAGTCTCCCCTCTTTTATTCAAGGATACATTATGAGTACAAATTCACTCACACACGTTACACAATAAGTGTATATGCATATAGTTGTTTTGTGATCTTTTCCTTGTAATGACCTACTAGAAATCATGATTTAAATTTCTTGGCTTTCTGGACACTAGAAAATGAAGTTCAACCATTAAAAACAAAATGCAGATCATCCATGGATCAGAGAAGACGGGGACGCATCTGACAAGCCAATTGATATAGCAGTCTTGACTAGAATGAAGCAGTTCAGGGCAATGAATAAACTCAAAAAAGTAGCTCTAAAGGTGATTGTAGCTTCTTGTTTTCTTCCTTTCATTTCCACTATTGGAACTGTTTCAGCGTTTCATTTATCTCTTTCTTTTTTTCTTTTTTTCTTACAGGTAATTGCAGAAAATCTTTCTGAAGAAGAGATAATGGGTTTGAAGGAGATGTTCAAATCGATGGACACGGATAACAGTGGAGCAATCACATTTGAAGAGCTGAAAGCTGGTCTTCCAAAACTGGGTACTAAGCTTTCTGAGTATGAAGTTAGGCAGTTGATGGAAGCGGTATGATCTCTAATCTTCCTTTTTACTTGTTGGGTTTCCGAGAGTGATGTAAGCAAGACAAGCAGAGCCGAGCCAAAGTGAGCTTTCTTTAGATCCCCTCAGACTCGTTAGCATTAGTGGGCTCAGGCTTGTTAGGATTTAGAGGGCCACGGTTTGGCTCATTAAAAAACTCAACCCTATCCAATTATGTTATTGGGTTGCAGTTGCACAAACTCAACCCTATATAAGTGCTTTCTCCTTTTTCAGAAAGAAATAACCGTGTACAGTTGTCAATTTTTTATTCTTTCTTTTCCCCTAAATTCCAAGTTTTATGATTAATCTTTGATCAGTGTTTCTATTAATTTGATAATGGAAAGTTTAAAATTCTTTTCAGTGAAATCAAAAGGCGAAAGGTATTCTGCACTGTCACAACAGCTTTCATTGGCTGTTGTGACAGGGCCATTTTTGCCACGTTTGAAGAATGATCTGGCAAATCCAGACCGTCCATTTGACAGGAGATCCTCTGGATTAGTCATTTGTACAATATTTTAATCTATGTAAGCCTCAATAGTACCTATGTATTAGGTTTTGCCTCGCATATTAATGGCCATCCAATTTTTTGACGTTTCATAAGTTTTACACAAAGGAATATGTTAGTTTTAGGTAAGCCCTTAATGCCATGTGGCAAATATTTTCGGGACTAGAACTTGTTATGTGACCTGGGGTTGATCAAATGTACACGTGGAGAAGTAGGGTTCCCCAAATAAGCTTCCACTTGTGAGTAATGTGTCGCAATTTTTTAATTTATTTTTGATAAATGATGAATTATATAAAAACAAAGGAGAAGAAGAGAATACAAACACCAAAGCTGAGCAGCTAGTCACAATAGGTATCTCTTTGCAGTGTTGCACCAGAGAACCAGGACTCAAACCAAAAGACTATGATTTGTTGAAAGGATAAAAGATAAACAATACCTCAGAGGATTACCATAAATGATATATATATGTCACTTTAGCAGAGATCAGATATAGATATGAGGTGTCTAACTAAGTGAGCTCATTGAACCTGATAGAATAAGGTGTCTACATTATCTACTTTTGACTATAGTGTTAAGTATCGGCCGATCTGACACAGGATAGGCCGATACAACTCGGGATCGGCACGGCACGAGTCACGATCCCAAAAATTGCTAAAGTTCTCTGACTCAGTCTGAAACCGAGTCAAATCGTCAGATCCAGGCGATCTGACTCGGTTTTGGACGATTCAGATCAGACAATCCAATGTGGATGTTTGACACCCCTAAAACATTTTATGATTTTCAAAAAAAAAAAAGGGGGCCATGTTTGGATTGGTTGATCCCGAGTTGGATCGGCGATCCAACTCGGTATCGAACCGGGACGATCCCCGATCCGATACCAAGTTTAAACACTATGGTTTTGACAGGTCATAAGATGTGGAAAGGTATTTGTGTTCATGGAAGAGACAATACTTTTGGTACTTTCCCCTTGATCCCCTTGATCCACTTTCCATAACAATTGGATATCTAACAGTTTTGGTCCTGAGCAGATTGTTGCTTTGATGAGCTGAATCTATTGTCTTAACTTCTTCCGCAACATATATCAACATATTCTTAGCTGTATATGTTTTAATGTGGGAGCAGAGCTTCAAAAAGAAGATAGAAGAAGAATAAGAATCATATACAGATTGCTGATTTCTACATTCTTGTTGCTCTCACACATTCTAGAAAGTGTTTTGACTCATGAATACTAGGGTTGTTGTAAATGGACAACATGCAAGTTGGGTGGTTTTTCGTTTTTTGTAATTTGACCTAAAATTCCTGTTAACAAGTCATAACTATGAATTTCATGTAGTCACTGATGTGATAGCAATAGCTTAAAACAAAGAATAATAAATATAAAAAAAAAGTAAGAATGATTTACAATATCTCCTAGGTAGGGTCCATTGAATGGTATGTTCCTGTGCAGTATGGTCCGGATTGAAAGATGTATTTGTGGTCCTTAACTAAAAATTCATATTTTGTTGAATTTGTTTTCTAAGCTGCTTGCTGCATTGTGACTGCTTCCATCCAGGTATATGTATGCATGTATAAAAACAAAAGCAAGTTAATAACTTTTTTCATCGTTTGCTGAATAACAATGATTTTTTCCAGGCCGATGTGGATGGAAATGGAACCATTGATTATATTGAGTTTATAACGGCAACAATGCACATGAATAGAATGGAGAAAGAGGACCACCTGTACACTGCCTTTGAGTATTTTGACGAGGACAAGAGCGGGTATTCTTTCCTTCCAATAATTATTGTTCTCAACATCTAATTCTTAGGTGATCTTATTTGATCTTCTTCCTTCTACTTTTAGGTACATTACAATGGAGGAATTGGAGCAAGCCCTGAAAAAGTATAACATGGGAGACGAGAGAACAATAAAGGAGATCATTGCAGAAGTTGACACAGACCATGTATGTTGTGATTACTCAAATGTGCTTTTGTCTTCTCTATATTTTAGTCGAGGATAGTTGAAATTTCATTGATGAAGTTGTCTTAATTGGGATTAGGGTTGAATCCACAGCAGAGGTCACACACACACACACACGCAGACACGTACACACACCTAAAAATGAATAAAATAAAAGTAGGAAGCCCTTCTTGTCGTTCTTCTTTGTTTCTTGTGAAATTTTTTATATCTACGTAGATTTGATATTTCAGGTGAAACATATAAAAGAATGTGAAAGTCATAGGAGATTTAGTTAATGGCCAAAATGAACAAAAAGTTACGTGATCCATAATATAAAAATATGTCTGAAAATGCAAGGCTGAAAAGATTTGAGGGTTACCAATATATAGAATGGATTGAATTCTTCTAGCAATCCATCTGAGATCATAGAAGTGTTCTACCCTGTTCAATATTAATATATCTGGAAATATACTCATTTACAGGCAGAAGAAGGTGATAAAGTTGAGTGATGACTGTGACTGAATATGTTTCTATATAATTTTAATGTTGTTGTAGTAAATACTTTGTATTTGCTGGCTTCATATTGCTATTATTGATTTTATTAGTAGTACTTATGTTTTTATTATTATCATTATTATTATGTTTATGCCGTTACTGATCAAAAATAAAAAATAAAAAATCATTCAATGTCAATTTTCTTGTGTAATGGTTCGCCCATGTAATTTTTTGCAGGATGGAAGAATTAACTACGATGAATTTGTAGCTATGATGAGAAAAGGCAACCCTGAGTTGGTCCCAAATAGACGCCGCAAATAAGTTACAATATGGTTACATGTTTTGCTATGGATGAGCTCATCATTCCACCTGGGAATGCATTATGAAACCATCAGATCTCAGATTCAGTTTCAGCTTACTTACCTAAAGGATTGCTGAGGTTTTTGCTAGACAAAGTTTACATTTGCATTCACCCCTCCTTCAAGTTTACTTAATGGCTTTCATGCACGGGATAGTTCACAGTTTCGTATGATTAATACAAATTCAAAACCATGTGATCACAACAATCAGCAAGATAGAAAAAGAGACTGTGTCAAACCATGATGCCAGCATTCAATCCCATCTTACCGACGAAAAGGAAAGATTGAAAAAGAGAATAAAGTGAACAAGAAGGGGTTTGTAATTTTTGAGTTTTGCAATCCTTTTGCATGCATGCATAATCAACTGAGCTATTTACAAAATGATCTCTTATGTGTAATGGATGCTTATGTTATTTTTTTAATTATGGGTTCTTTCTGGTTTCATCCCTTGAGGTCTTGATTTATGTTGCTAGAATTACAGGTTAAGTGGATACACTATGAGACTCCATGTTGAACTGACCATTGTAGTCATGGAGGGAGAGACATATCTCAGATCTATTGTACTTTTTCATGGCCTCACTTCATATACTAAGTTCCAGTTCCAAATAGATTTTTGTACTTGACAGGAAAGAGACAGATCTTCGGTGAACCTGAGTTGTGTGAGCCTCATGTGAAACTCACACGAGGTTGACGCTTGTCCATATGTGGGCCCTACTAAGAAGGATGATTTACATTTCTAGAATCTTAAGAGATCTAATGAACCTCAAGCTAGCTTCTACCTTAACTGACTTTTACCTTAATTGATGATGGTCACTCTTTTTTGTGGGTCTATCTGAGACAAGTGTCAACCTGAAGTGAGGTTCACACATCCCAAGTTCACATGAGATCTTCATCCACGTAAAGTATTTTGTAATTAAGGTCACGTGCGAGTTACGTGACCCAATGGGTTTCTGTATCGGAACTTTTTCCTCGAGTCTGGACGCCTGGACTTTTGTTATTATTTCCTTCTCCAATCAGGATAAGTATTGTCAGCACTGTCACTAGTAGTAAACTGACACATGGCAGTCTCCTCCATGTAGATTTCTTTCACTCTTAGGTAATTGAAACCCTAAACTATAAATTAAGGACAATTTCTAGTCTTTTCGTTCTTGCTTGTCGCTTGACTTATTTCAAACATACGTAAAGTATAAATATTCACACATCATAATATTTTTTATCAGTAGTGTATAAACATATATTACATTTTTTTTTTCAGTAAAGTGTAATCATTTACACATCACAATTTTTTTTTTATAAGTAGAGTATAAACATTCGCACATTACACATTTTCTTTTTTGACTAGTAACGTGTGTATAAACATTCATACATCACAATTTCGTTTTTGATCAGTAAATTGTGTACAAACATTCATACACCGCAATTTTTTTTATTAGTAATTTTTTATCAGTAAAGTGTGTATAATCATTCACACAAGTAACGTGTGTACAAACATTCACATATCATAATTTTTTTTATCAGTAAAGTGTAAATATTCACACATCACAAATTTTATTTTTTTGACCAGTAAAGTATAAACATTCACATCATAATTGTTTTTTATTAGTAAAGTATATAAACATTCATACATCACAATTTTATTTTTGACCAGAAGTGTAAACATTTAGACATCACAATTTTTTTTTTTTGGACATTCACACCTCATAAAATTTTGATCAGTAAAGTGTATAAATATTCACACATCACAATTTGTTTTTATTAGTAAAGTGTATAAACATTCACACATCAAAAAAAATTTCAACAATAAAATGTTTATAAACATTCACACGTCACAAATTATTTTTTTGACCAGTTAATTGTCTATAAACATTCAATCATCACAATTTTTTTTATTAGTAACGTGTATAAACATCATACATCAAATTTTTTTTTTATCAGTAGTATATATAAATATTCGCACATCACAAAACATTTTTTTGACATTCATACATCATAAATTATGATCAGTAAAGTGTATGAACATTCACAAATCACAATTTTTTTGGATTAATAAAGTATAAATTTTCACACATCACAGTTTCTTTTAATCAATAGTGTGTAAAAACATTCATACATCACAATTTGTTTTTATTTGTAGCGTATAAGTAAGTATTTACATATCACAAAATTATTTTTTTGATCAGTAAAGTGTAAACACATCACAAATTATTATTATTATTTTTTTTTGGCATTCACACACCACAAAATTTTGATCAATAAAGTGTGTATAAACATTCACACATCACAATTTTTTTGATCATTAAAGTGTATAAATACTCATACATCACAAAAATATTTTTTGATTAGTAAAGTATATAAACATTCATACATCACGATTTTTTTATCAGTAATGTGTAAAAATTCACACATCACAATTTAATATTTCGACTAGTAAAGTGTAAATATACACATCATGATTTTGTTTTTAATTAGCAGTGTATAAACTTGAACACATCACACATTTTGTTTTATCAGTAGTATGCATAAACATTCACACATCACAAATGTTTTTTGAATAGTAAAGTGTGCATAAACAATCATACATCAATTTATGATTAGTAAAGTGTATAAACATTTGCACCTCACAAATTTTTTCAACAATAAAATGTTTATAAACATTCACACATCACTAATTATTTTTTTGATTAGTAAAGTGTATAAACATTCAATCATCACAAATTTTTTTATCAGCAAAGTGTATATAAACATTCACACATCACAATTGTTTTTGATTAGTAGTATGTATAAATATTCGAACATCACAAAATATTTTTTTTTTGACATTCACACATTATAAAATTTTGATCAGTAAAGTGTGTATGAACATTCACAAATCAAATTTTTTTTGATCAATAGAGGGTATAAACTTTTACACATCACAATTTGTTTTTTTATTAGTAGTGTGTATAAACACACATCACAATTTCTTTTGATCAGTGGAAATATATATAAAACATTCATACATCACAATTTTTTATTTATTTGTAGTGTATAAATATTCACACATCACAAAATTATTTTTTTATCAATAAAGTATCTATAAACACACGCATCACAAATTTTTTTTATTTTTTTTGGCATTCACACAAAATTTTGATCAGTAAAGTGCGTATAAACATTCACACATCACAATTTTTTTTTTTTAGTAGAGTATGTATAAACATTAACACATCAAAAATTTTCTTTTTTGATAAGTAACATGTGTATAAACATTTACACATCACAAGTCATTTTTTATCAGTAGTGTAAGCATTCACACATTACAAAATTTGTTTTTGATCAGTAAAGTGGATACATTCAAACATCACAAAAAAAAATTTTGATTTATAACATTTGTATAAACAGTTACACATCACGAAATTTATTTTCTTGACCAGTAAAGTGTGTATAAACATTCACATCACAAATATATGTATATAT
>JAUPMG010000009.1:3211383-3221383 GCA_031762675.1 Pachysandra terminalis
GGTTATAGACCAAGGTAGTCGTCGCGTTGGATCCACAGTCGATGAGATAATTGTCCGGAGGAGTAAAAGCTGTTGAGAAATGAAGTAGAGAAAGAAGAACGAAGGATAGATTTAGAAATCGAAGCTTTTCTTTCTCCATTGATGGAGATTTTGTTGAATGAGAAATCTAAACAGTGGAGTTCTTCACTGAAGGAAGAAAGAATGGCTGTGAGGTAAGAAAGGATTGACTAAACTCTACTAATCATCTCTTAATATAAAAAAAGATTGGCGTCTCAGTGGCAGACATTGAAAATTTGTGAGCTTTTTTACCCTTTTCTATATAATCACCCATCCACTGGCTGGAGTGTCAGTTTGCTTTACCGTAATGGGATAAGACATGGACAATTGGGCCCACACTATGGACATATTTACAAGGTTGCCATGAGGTTGTTGACTCGCACACGGCCATTAAATGATTAGATTGTAAGGTTAAGAAAAACATTAGCTTAGGCCTTGTTTGGTTGCAAAAAGTAGAAAAGATTCCTTCAGAATTGATTCTTATGAAACACTTCATAAAAAGATAATGTCGTATAATCCTATAATTAAACATGTTGTTTTTTTGGTTGGTAATTAAAAAATGTTTTAAGTCTAGAATATAAAGTTTGAATGTCATCAAAATCCCTCTGTAAAAGCAATTTGGGGAAGTAAGGAGTCTGACTGTTTCAATACAATCACTCTCTCAGCGAAGCACTTCATTTAGAATTTGCTTCTCAAACATGTTTATCAAATGCTTAAGCCGCAGCAGCTTCCAAAGGTCTAGGAGGCCCTTTCTAGATCTAAAAGGATTTGGTGATACTTTTGAAAGTTGTTGTAAGTGGAAGCATTTTTGCAAGAAGTCCATTTTGATAAAGCAGGTGTGGGGTTACTTTGAAAAACTGTGCTTTCAAGCATTAATTAATCATGTTCTAAATTTAAATAAAACTTTTAAAATAACAACATTATCCTTTAGTTTTGTTACACATTCTTTAAAAAGACAAAAATATCCATTAAATCTAAAATTTTGCACAAAAACATCCTTTTATATAATTTTTCTCACCAAACGGAAATGTTAACCAACAGTTCTGATTCAAAGCACATTTTAACAAAGCCCTTCATATTGAAGCCAAACCATTTGTAGAAAGCTACAATAAACAGGCCCTTAATGTATATGGTTAAAGTACTTTTATGCCTAAGAATCACTTTCAGGATTCAAAGAAGCAATTCCATAACACCGAATCGTGATTAGATCACTCGCGAGGAAACTAACAACTGAATCCTAAATGATTGGCAATATAAGTGGATGTCATGGTTGGGTGGCCATATGGAATTTTTGACTAGCAATAGTGGAGATATATAGGTGCCCACATCCCACTTACATATGCAAGCACGCGGAATGTATAGTAATATTCCACTAAGAATGAATATGTTCTCATCATATAAAAAAAAAAAATTATGTTCTAAAAGTCACTATGGATGGCTCTTCAAGAGGGAACCCTGATTCTGCTGGTCCCGGAGCGGTTATTCGTGACCATTGTCGAAGGCTTGTTATTGGCACGTTCATGACTAAAGCTCATGCTTTTATACCTGGAATGGAACTTTTAGCAGTTCTACCCCCGACCCTAGCTATTATTGAAACTAATTCTTCTGTTATATATCAGTCTATCGTGCAGGGTACCAGGATCCCATGGAACATCTCAAGATTGACCTTGGAGGGGGCGTCACCTGATGGCGAACAGAGAACTCCAACTCAAATTCAGAAAATCTTTAGGAAACTTAACTCTTGCTCTGATTGGGTAACGTGTGGCGCATCAATAATGCGATTGGTCCATTCTCTATTAAAAATTTAATATTTTTAAAATGAATAAAAAAAAACTGTAATTTGAATGTTTATATACACTTTACTGATAAAAAAAAATTGTGTAAATGTTTGCACACAATCTATTGATAAACAAACTGTGATATATGAATGTTTATATACACTTTATTGATAAAAAAAAAAACACATTGTGATGTGTGGATGTTAATACACGCGTTACTAAAAAAAATTGTGATGTATGAATATTTTATACACTTTACTGATAAAAAAAAGTATAATGTGTATTTATACACTTTACTTTACTGATAAAAAAAATTATACTGTGAATGTTTATACACACTTTACTGATAAGAAAAAATTGTGATGTGAATGTTCATATACTCTATAGAAAAATAAAATAAAATTGTGATGTGTGCGTTTATATACACACTTTACTAATAAATAAAAATTGTGATGCGTGAATGTTTGCACTTATGAGAAAAAAAAATGTAATGTGTGTTTATACACATTACTGATAAAAAAAAGTTGTGATTTGAAATTATTTATACGTACTCTACAGATCAAAACGAAATATGTGATGTGTGGATGTTTATACACTTCACTGATAAAAAAAATTTGTGATGTGTGAATGTTTACAGAACACTTTATTGATCAAAAACATTTTGTGATGTATAAATGTTTATATATACTTTATTGATCAAAAATAAATTTATACTGTATAAATGTTTATAAACATTATTGATGAAAAAAATTTGTGATGTTTGAATGTTTATACACACTTGACTGATTTAAAACAATTTGAGATGTGAATTTTTTTACAAATTTTACTGATCAAGAAAAAAAATTGACATGTGAATGGTTATACTCTACTGAGAAAAAAAAATGGTGTGAATGTTTATACACACTTTACTAGTCAAAAATATTTTGTGATGTGCGAATGTTTATACAATTTATTGATAAATATTTTTATACTGTAAATATTTATAGACTTTATTGATCAAAAACAATTTTTGTTATGTACGAATATTTATACACTTTACTAATCATTTTTTTTTTTGGTGATGTGTGAATTATACACTTTACTAAAAAAAAAGTGTGATTTAAATGTTTATACACTTTACTGATAAAAGAAATTATGATGTGAATGTTTATACACACTATTGATAATAAAATTGTGATCTGTAAATGTTTCTATACACATTTTAATGATCAAAATAACTATTGTGATGTTTGAATGGTTATACTCTACCGATAAAAAAAATGTGCTGTGTGAATGTATATTATACACTTTACTAATAAAAAAAATTATGATAGGATGTTTATACATCCTTTATTGATACAAAAATAATTTTCTTGGTGTTTGAATGTTTACATACACACCTGATCAAAACATAAATAAATTGTGATGTGAGAATGTTTATACCACTTTATTGATCAAAAACAAATTGTGATGTGTGAATGTTTATGCACCCTTTACTGATCAAAAAATAATTTTGTTTGTATGTGAATGTCTATATACACACACTTTACTGATACAAAAAGTTTGGTAACGTTTAAATGTTTATACACTTTACTAATAAAAAATAAATTGTGATGTATGAATGTTTATAAACTTTATTGATCAAATTGTTTTTTTTTTTTTTGTGATGTGTGAATTTTTATATACACTTAATTGACAAAAACAACAACAGTGATGTGTGAATGTTTATAACACACTTTAAAACAATTTTTGTTATGTGTGAATGTTTATACATTTTATTGATCAAATTTTTTTGTGATGTGCGAATGTTTTTACAAACTTTAATGAACAAATTTTTTTTTTGTGATTTGTAAATGTTTATATAGACTTTACTAATCAAAAATACAAATTTGTGATCTGTGGATATTTATATACTCTACTAATAAAAAAAATTGGGATGTATCATGTATGAATGCTTATATATACATTACTAATAAAAAAAAAACAATTATGATGTGTGAATGTTTATACATTACTGATAAAAAAAATTGTGATGTATAAATCCTTAAACACGCTATACTGATAAAAAAAAAAATATTGTGATGTGTGAATGTTTATACCCATATTACTGATCAACTTTTTTTTTTTTTGTGATATGTGAATGTTTATACACACGTAACTGATATTGTGATTTGTGAATGTTTATACACCCTTAACCAATCAAAAAATAAAATTTATGATGTGATTATAGATAATCTGGAACCTTGAAACAAAGCGATATTGGAAGGGAAGAAACCTGATATTAAAATGTTCATTTCATTGCAGGACGATGCCGAAAAGATTAGGGGAGAGAGAAAAGAGGTGACTCCATTAGCATCATATGGACTTTCCTAGAGGACAACTTTGTTAAACACAACTTCAATGGAGCGTCGAAAGGCAACCCAAGTGAAGCAGCCACAACTATGCAGAAACAGCAGAGGAAAATTCTTATGTGGCACATTGCATAAACTGTTGGTTGACAAGAGTACATAAAATCATGGAAATTACATTCAAGGTGGGAGAAGGTGCCAGCTAGTTTTGTTATGAAGGTTTCTGAGATCTTGGAATTCAAGCAATATATGCCTTCATGACAAACAAAAACAAAAAGAAAACATTTGAGGACTATTGATGGGCAGTCAAGTTAACAAGTTGGTAGATGTGAACATTAGCATTAAATGATTTTTTTTCTTTTCTTTTGTGGAATAGTGGTAACTGAATCTATGTAAGGCATAAACAAACAAGTCATTCAATATGTTCAACAAAATTCATTAATTTGAATAATAATTTATGCCAAAAAAAATCTGTACACGCTTTAGAAAGGAGGGAAAAACGTGTTACCTTTCACACTAAAAGGATAACTGCAGAATGGAGACATAAGAATATGATTTAGCACCTGATGGTTGGCCATCTCTTTCACATTGCTCCAGTAATGAAACCAATAGGATCTCCAACATAAGCTAGCGGCAAAGTGACATGCCACATGTGACTGTGAGTAGAACATATGGTGTTCATCTGATTTTGCAAACTTAGGCATTTTAACAGTTTAGATTCCTTACTATATGTGGCCAAGTGGTGACTCCAGAGAATGATCATCCACAAGCCAGAGCCCAAAATCATGGAAACGCTTGATCTTCTTTTCAAAACCTGTGATGTAATTGTTGTGGATTATAACATGCATTCCCTTGGTTTCTTGGACCCATGTTTGATTCTTGAAGTATAGCCCTCCTGATGGGAAGGCTGCCTGTGGCAGCAGATACAGATCCACCTGCTTCAATCATCAAGCTGTTCAAATTCAATATGCAGTCAAAACAGTCCCCACCTGAAATTATTCTAAGAACAAAATTGATTCAACTTATATAAAAATCTAGTAAGTAATGTTCTTGCCAGCATTATATTCTACTTCACACATGAAATCAAACAGCACGTGTGGGTTAATTTACTGCAAAATGTACAACTTTGTGTTTGGTATATTGTCCTTATAGTCCATCAGATGGGAGCATTCAATTTACATTTGTCTAAAAATATTAAAAAATGACCATTAAAATACCAATTAATTACAATAGTTCTATGAATAAAACTCTTCAATAGGCCTACCCAGAAAACCAAACTTCCTCAGTTCATATATACATATATCCATTCATAGACCGACTAGTAATACAGCAACAGAAATGAGAATGGCACGCACCTGTTCGGCAGTTTTATTTAAAGCCCAGTTGAATGCAGGCTGGTCGTTGGTTTTTATAGTTTTAGACCATGGTTGAAATTGGAGTTCTTCAATCCACTTCTTCATAACTTGTTTTGCTCCCTTAGTTGGGCGCAGGAAAATCATGCAGCTGCAAATATAAGTGCGCCCCTTCTTCCCTGGAGCCGGCAAATCATGAGAGTGGTTCAGAGGTTTTACCTATGTGTTTTTTTGAAAAAATATGATCAATAACCAAGATATATGAAAGAAAAACTTCAGTTATTAATGAGCAAAGCAGAGCAATTGGTAGTGAATACAAAAATTAGGAAGTAATGCTATAGCCAAAGGTCTCACTCAAAATATGCAAATAATGTGGATTTTTGTTTAAAGATCATATTCTTGTCTCCAAGCCTGACTCCATCTTGTTCATGATTGTAAAAGATAGCAAAAATACTTTTCATCCATAAAATTATGGTTTTATAAAAGCATTCTGTAAGATCCTCTAGGTGATGAAAGAAGAAAAATTTACATTTATAAGATTATTATTTGACAGTTGACACTTAAACAAAGAGAACCTTCAAGGTAGGACTGACCCGGTATCATTCACGATGACAAGAAAAAAACAAAAGAACACACATCAGTGGAAATTTGTACCTAAACTAGAGTTCATGAAACCAAGACTCGCCATGTCGATGTCGCCTAGCATGTCGCTAGGTGGCATTGGCGACATGCAGCCGACATAGTGTAAAAAAGGGAAAATGTGGGGAAACCATGTTTTGATAGATTTTTGCCCCAAACTTTAAACATGTCTAATTAAGGCCTAAATGCATCCAAATCTATCAAAAAATGCTTAAACATTAAAAGTCATTACTTAAGAGGGGTTAAATTACACACTGTCGGGTCTATAAGCTGTAAAAAAGATGCTACATCTAATTAAGGCAAACTAAAAGTGAATGTAAGTAAAACTAAAAGATACATAAAACTAGAAATTAAGTGCCATATTCATGAGGGAGAAAAAGGAAATATGGGGGAAATGTGGGGTTTTTGATGGGTTTCCCCCCAAGTTTTAAACAACTCTAAGTAGTGTCTAAAATACATCATAATACATCAAAAATGTAAAAACAAATGTCTAACAATTTTTTTTAATTTTTTTAAAAAATTTCAAAAGAAATTGAAAAATTTCCCCCATTTCCTTGACATATCGCCCATGTCTCTCGACATGGGGGAAATGTCAAAAAAATTTGAAATTTTTCCCCCATGTCGCTAACATGTCACTCGTATCGCCGACATGTCGCCGAATCCAAGGTAAAACAACTTATACCCTGGTTTCGTGTCACCCACCTCCAAAATGGCGATATGTCGCCCCAACATAGACGACATGTCGGCGACATTGAATACACTGCATGAAACCATTATAAGATCCTCTACATAACAAACGAAGAAAAAACAATCTATAACTGTTTGGTGTTCCATAATCTCTTATAATTAACAATTTTAAAATTACTATTTAGCACTCAAACAGAGTGAACCGTCAAGTAAAGTTAGCATACATACTGCAGCCATGTCGCCTGTAAAGTATACGTCGTGATGTCCTTGGAGATAGGAAAATGGGTCTGCCAACCAGACCATGTCGACATCATTGTACATGACATTATATCCAAGCTCCAAAATATGCAGCAGGTGACGAGGTCTGCGGGACGTAAAATTGAAGAATCCCTGTCAAACGGATCAATCAGGGGAATTCCAAGAAGCCATTTGGTGAAACCACAGATATATGAAAAATTATCTTCACCTATGTCAGCAAGAAAATTGATTCAAGAACTTGAGATCTGAGAGCATGGAGTGAATGTATAAATCTACAGTCGATGAAAAGTTCAAATGCAAACCAAAAAATTTACAAGGCATGGCTTGCAAAATCTGAAGAGGTCAAGCTTGGTTTCCCTAAATTTTACATTCAAGCTTGATAATGGTCTAAAACAACAGAGACGGAAAAAGAGTAGGGAAACCCAGCATCTATAGCATTTAAAAATATATATTCCGGTCATTTCAATATATGTAAAGGTAATAGCAGTGAGCATAATAATTTGATTAATAGAAGAGCTATTCATGTCTTTATCCTAGTTTCCTTGTGGGTATGGACAGCATGGCCTAAGCTATACCGGTAATAATTTGGTGAATTGTAGCGTTACTCATGTAGTTATCCTAGTTTCCTCGTGGATATTTAAGGTGTGGCCAAGAATAATACCAGTTAGCATTCTGATTACAATAAAGGCACCAACCTTCAGTTCGACTATCAAGTATCAACCATGATCTTAATTAACAAAAACATTCGCTTACAAAAAAATTAAATAAATAAATAAATTCATTCTCATCACAATTTGCACTACCAAATTGAGTGAAGTGCTTGACTCATTCTTTTTTGACAACATAACAAGCATAAGCATAAGTTAACAGTAGAAGAAAAAAAAGAAAAAAAAAAAACGCATAATGAAGGAAAAATTATAGTGGACAATTCTTTGAGTGCGAAATTTGCACAACCACCATGTCTTGGAAGCAAGTAAATTTTACCTGAGAACCAAACTTATGGGCACTCTGAGCATCAGGTGCTGGTGGAACGAGGACAGCATGACCAGGCCAATTCTGATTCACTCGGTAGAGTGTTGCATAATCCTCAGCAATAACAAGCACCTTGTCCTGGTGCTTCTGCCTTGAAATACTGATTAACCAGTTGCTTAGAAAGGGGAGATAAGGTTGGCTCACGGCACAGACTATAACGGTTCCATTCTTTGCCACAAAAGATACAGCCTGGGCCAACGTATAATCCCGCCATTTCGAAAGCGAACTGCCATTGCTAGAAAAAAAGACATCCGGCATGCCCATCCAAGGAAAAAATACTCCAAGAATTACCATAAGAGGCAACAAAATTAGAAGCCCAGTACGGCTGAAAAGCGAGATTGTCCTCTGGTGATCGCCCAAAGAGCGGGGAGAAATTGGGTAAGAATTCGCCAGAAGCTGCTGCTGTTGTCTTTGATGAAGAAGACCCGACATTACTTACCAAGGATAATCTAAGAATGTGGTGCAGAAACAGAACAGCTCTACAATATCAGATCAGTTACTGAAAAGAGAACCAGATTTCTCAGCTCTTTCTTTGTTCTAACATCAAGTTCCAAACAGAAGCTCCAAGACAACAGTGTTTGGTAGTGAGGAAGAGTACAAGACAAAATTTTCAGCTAAACTGCCAAAAAAGAGAAGAAGTACTAATTATAGTAATAGATAGTTGAAAATTGATATCTGATCTCCTCATAGGTTCAGAGACATCAGACATGGATGTATTTCTAACTAAAAATTGAACTGCACCTCCATATTAACTCTCGAAATTACACTGACTAGGTTTAGAAATGGATTCCAATAAACAATAAACAGAAATGTGTTATATCGAAATAGAAGCCAATCAATCAGTTTGACAACGAACTAATTAATGAGAACGCCTCAAATAACAGATCGAAAAGCAGAATGCAGATCAATTAAAAAGAAATTGATTAATCCAGCTTTAGTCATCTGAAACAAGGAAAAGGGCAAAAGCACGAACATGAAGAACAGCTCTAGTTTTTCAAGCTTCCGAGGATTTACTAAAATAGGATACACTATACGAAGATGCTTTCTAAATTGTAGATCCATGTAAACTTGCTTCAAAACATAGAGAGACAGACTTACCGGAACGCCGTTCTCCTCCGCCGTCGTCTTACAGGAACGCCCTCACAATACCGGAGCGTCGTTCGGCAGGGAGAAAGGAGGGAAGGTTAGAGAGAAAAGAAGAAAAGAGTTTAAATCGAGAGATTCTTCAGTGTAATTTGGTTCTTGAGGAATCAATTATTAGGGATCGTGATTCGTGTTGAAACTGTTCTAGTTTTAGCTCCGGGACAACTCTTCTGGCTCGCTGCAAGCAAAGCCTGTTGCCATGTGAACACCTGATCCACTTCTTTTCCCCGAAACATGTTGACATCAAACGACTGAGGGCTGCTCATCAACGTTCGTGGATCGTCGACCCAGGGCAGTTGGATTGGACATTTCAACCAATCAAAATGACGGGAGTTCGAGTCCATACAGACTATGATCACTGATCAGACAGGCTTCGCACTACACGAAGCAGTAGGGAGTTTCTGAGAGGACTTCGTCTGGTCCACGACGCTGGATGATTTGCTACACCGCATGCTGTACCCTAATGCATTATAACGGGGTACAAGCATTTCAGAGCAAGGTACAAGCATTTCAGCACGAGATACATGCACAGTGTAGCAACTCGTCCAGTTTCGTGGACCAGACAAAATCCTCCCATTTTCTGATATTCTTCCTTCCCCCTTAAATGCTTTTCTTACCTCTAATTTGTGTCAACAAATACCTTCATAACTCATAAGCCTATTTTCTTAATTTAAAAAAAATAATAATAATTGTCAAAACAAGATTTCAGCATAAATAAACAATAAAT
>JAUPMG010000009.1:3222902-3242476 GCA_031762675.1 Pachysandra terminalis
GGAGTGCACGTACTCGCTGCAATCTCTGGACCAAAGAACTTGGCCTTGGTTCTGTAAGCTCCATTCAAATATCTGCAGCCACATGATCAAAGTTAACTTTATAGCCACTGTAATGGAAACAAAAAGAGCTATCTAAAAACTAGAACTACCACCAAAAGGTTGACGAAAACATATGCCAGCTCAATTAGAACCAAAATCAGCGTTAAAAAGTTGAGATACTTGCCTTCCCATCAGATCCTAAGCTGAATATGCTTGTCTCATCGGGTCCAAACAAAACAGAGCTGACAGCAGCATCGTGAGCAGGCCACCCTGTAATTTGTAGGCTAGCCGACATGTCTTTGGCAAATTAAGGAATGTACGCAAATACACAAATTCACACATAGGAAAGTGGCTGGTGTCATCTATCTTTGGTAACTAAAGTACTCGTTTCACACAATAACAGTCACCCTTTTTAGTGATAACTGAACTGAAAATGACAAGGGTTGCTTGCCTTTATTAATAGGATTGAACCCATGTTTATGCATAAAGGAGTTGTTAAAATCATGCACAAATGATCACAAGTTATTTAAATAAGGATACCAAACATGTGAATCATTCCATCAGTTGCAGCGGCCGCTAGAATCTTCCCGTTGTGATTGAAGCAGAGAGAAGTAATTGCTGGCGGATCTTTACCAAGAGGGAGAACTGTCTTCAGGAAGTGAAAATCAGAATAAGGCGTTATTGCTGTAATTCAAAAAAAAATAATAATAAAAAAATAATAATAATATACGGCATCAAATTGCAAAGTTCTTGGAAAGCAAACACATACCATTGCTTTCCATGTCTTCATATTCCAAACAGTTAATGAAGCAAACCCCATATCGTCATTATAATTTGACCCATGCCTACAAAGAAAATGGAAGGCTAAGAATATCTTTTTCATTTCTTTTTTTCTTCTTATGATAGGTAAAAATATAGTATGCATTACATGTATCAATAAAATAGGGCAAGCCCCCCCATAAACAAGAGGTATACATTTGATTGACCAACACCACAACAGCTAGCCTCCAATGATACAGTAAGTCCCAAGACTCCCAACTACTAATCACTGTAAATTTTAGAAAACCGTACTCCTATGGACATATTAAATACAGTAGACTAATAGAACCATAATCTCAGAATACTGTCCCAGAATAATGGAAGCATAGGCTGATTCATATTGTGTTTTGGTACAGATTGGCCGAGTTAAACCTGATTTGGTGATACAGATTAAGGGTTCAACTTGGGTCTATTCAACTTGAGAACTAGCCAACCTTGGGTCGATTTGTGTGGGTTTTTACAAATTTGGTTTAAGTACTAGTTTGGAAAAAACCGATTTACATATATACATATATATATCAATGTTTTCAAAGGTGTTTGAGGCGTAAACCTCGAGGCGCGCCTCAAGGATAGGCGTTGCAAAAACGCCTCGAGGCGCAACTTGCTCATGAGGCATGAGCCTTGTATCTCGAGGCGTAAAAAAGCGTACGCCTCACATGAGGCGTAAGCGAGGTGACGCCTCAAGACATAGGGCATAAGCCTCAGTAACTAGACCGATAAATCCTCTCAGTTTTAAGAAAATTGATTTAATACTCATTTTTTCAACGAAAAATAAGGTTTTAACTCTACAAATTAACACTAATCAACCTTGTTAAGTAAAAAGTACTACCAATTTATTTTAATTGTTAATTTTAGTCACTTATCATAACATTAATATCAATTGTTATTTAATTTATTTTGTATTTATAGATAAATAATTTATATTTTACTATTTATGTATCTACAAAAGGTGTGCTCGTGAGGCTTACGCCGCACACTTTGGGCCAGCGAGACACATCTCCTCACGCCTTAGCGTTTTAAAACATTGATATATATATTAGTTACTGTTGCACTAACTTGGCCTACTGGCTCAAATCAGACTGAAATTACAAATTGGGTTTGGGTTCAGGGTGTACCAATAAAATCGGTTTGGTGTATGGGCTGGAAAGGTCAATCTCAACTTGGTTCGGTTCTAGTTCTGGATTGACCTTCAATAACCTTGGTTTGGTTCTGGGGTTGTGACAACCAGACCAGACCAGACCAAACCGAACTGAGTTGCACACCCTTATACATAACAGCTGATACATCAAACAATACATAATGGGTATAGACATTATTTTTTAAAAACATACATTTAAAAGAATCGGCCTCAGCAGGGACTGATACTAGTATTTTAAACTATGGGTAAAGGAGTAGAGCAGATAAGCAAGTACCCTCTTGATGCTGCTGCAGAGACAAAAACTGGTTCAACAGGGCTGCACTTCAGAGCCAAGACACTGCAGTACAGAAGATATATTGAGACAAAGCCCAAAGAAAGAATTGGGATTAAAAGCAAAATCTTCTCTTGCAACGACCTTGGGAATGCTTCAGTTGTATTGAGATCACATACAACTCTCTTTGCATCAACATTCCATGCCTTAATACCACCATCAGCTGTGCCTATGAGAAGCTACAGTCAAGAAGAACAATGAAACTTGGAGAACATCAATTTCTAAGTACAAAATAATCCAAGAATCATTCTACAAAGACAAGATATCATTCAAACACAAAATCCGTTACATACCAAGCGATCAGATTTACACTCCCAATCAAGTGACATAACTTTGGCCCCACAATAGATGGTTGCATTTCTTGACGTTGACATTGATGAGTCATATGTCCATATTCTTTAAAACATGTAAATTGCAAAAAGAAGTTTGTGAATAGGAATGCAACAAATAAAAATCACTCTTAGAGCAGTACAACAACATAAAAGATGATCTATCTGACAGCTTAGACTCAATATTATAACGCACGATCTCTGTACTGGGCATGTTCAGTGCTTGACTGTCCAACAACAACCAACTCTTTGGACTGGACCAGCCAAACAAAAGCCAGGTCAAACCACCCACTTGTGATGGTCAGCATACTGACGACCAAATGCCCAGAATGGTTACTGGGATAGGTGTGATACCGTCTCAGATCAATGGATATGGGCATATTTATGATAAAGAACCAGGTGTTAATAAGTTTCAAGGCCCTGAAGACATAGTTGTTGAAACATCTCAGTAATTGGGCATTAGCATGGCCGATAAAATTATATGTAGTATTAATTTAAAAATTAACAGAAAATCATAAAGATAGCAATATTAATAATTTATAAATAATAACTAATACAAACATACTGTATAAGTAATAATTTATAAATCAGTCAAAATTATATAATTTAATTTAATTATGCTAGTAATAAAGAATCATCTGTAAATTTTAATTGCATCATCATTAATATAACTATATAACATACAAATCAAATTATTGATACTCTATATAGCTAGGTGATCATCTTGTTGCCTAGGCGACCACCTGAAAACCCAGGCATTTTGGGCCCTAAAAAAAACCTAGCTATTTAGGCAAACTGCCTTTAACAACACTTACATTGATCCTCTTATGTAAGCAGTACCCGAGAATAGAAGAAAACTACTTTAACAGTATACCTGACTGTGCCATCCATAGAAGCACTTGCAATATTGTTCCCAGATGCAGAAAAGCGGCACCGACTAATTGGACTAGTGTGGCCCAGGAATGTTTCCTAAAAATAACGATCTTTAGATGCTTAATTGACATATTAATGACTAAACTAGCAAAAGTAGAGCCACACAAATTTTGTGGGAGCAAGAGCCACATGGTTCATGTCTGATAAGCCAGCTTACCTGGAAGTCTACCTTCACTTCTGGGAATTCTTCCTCTCTCTGCAGTCCCCCACCATTTTCTGTCAGAACATATCAAATTGTTATAAAATTGATCATGTATTTGGTAACCATGGTAGAAAGAAGTTCAGACATATATTTCTTGCTCTTTCTTTTTTCTAAACTCTACAGGTCACTATCTATTATGCATGAGATGAAAAGGATTGCACAAAACTTAACCGGAATGATCATCTTGCAAAGTTTGGAGGGAATCTTCATTTCCATCATCTCCGTCAAGAAGCTTTCTTGAACAACTTGAGCCTTCTGACTCAGATACAGTCAATCCAGATGACGACTTAGCAGGGCCAGTAACATCCCATTCCTGAACCGTGAGTTCTGTTCCTTCTGAATCGTGAGTAGCAAGAGGAACATTAGCTTCATGAGAACCCCTTGCTAAAAGGTTATTTTCTTCGTGTATACCCCTTCCTGGTGCCTCGGTTATTGTGTTTTTTGAGCTTTTCTTTTGGAGCACGCTTGTATCCAAGGCTGTTGAAGCAGAACTAAGAGACAGGCACCACAGCATCAATATTTGATTAAAGCAATGTAGCACAATAATTACATTAATCTGGAAAAAGACCCCAACATAAAATATTTCTTACATCCTAGATTGCCGTAACTGAGCCTCCTTTTCTTCTAATAAAGCCTGAAGCTGTGACAACTTAAGGTTAAGTTGCTTAATGTCTTTCTTGAGTCGCTTGACAGCATTCTTCTCAGAACTGATCTTTAATAGGGCAGGGATGCGTAAGTTGGCGGTTAAGGAGATGTTCAAGGCATAATTGTAAAGGATGACCAGTTCGTGTCATAGTATAACAATTGGTGGGGGTGGTATTATTAAGAATTAAAATAATAGCTTTATCTGATGCAATCATAATGAAATACTTCCCTGGATGTTAATCTGTTAATCTAGAAATTGTATTTGATAAATGCTAATCTTGTTAAACAAACTAAACACAAGACCACGTTACAATATGATGTCCTAGGCAAAAAAAAGTCAAAATATTTTATAAGAAGTAGTATCCCTCTCTTCCTCTTATTGAATAAAATGCCACCACCACCTTGTGAAGAGGTCAAGGGGTCGGCTCTGCAGGATCACATGGTGGAACAAATCCAAGCTACCAATCCCAACAAGCTGAGAAATATTGATTGATGGAAGTGTTATTGAATTTTATGAGAACATATCCAATAATGTTCCCAGCAGGGCTTGAACCCAAGTCAATTCTTTCTCTGGTTTACAATAACAAAATTTAGCATGCCTTGTAAAAAGTGTTATAATATTTATTTAGATTAGAATGATAACTCTATCAATAAATTCCAGTGAAAATGACTAGATAATGGCCTGATAAAAAGCCTATTCCTAATATTTCCATGACAGGATTCATTATGAAGTATGCATTCAAAACTCCATGATATAACACTGCTCAAGACTTAAAGGAAAGAGATACGTTTTCAACGGTGATATTTCATACTTTGTCTAATAGAAGAACAAAATTAATCTCAGTTGACCAACAATTACAACTGCGACATAATAATAGTAGAAGTTCTCAAAGTGTGATTATAACAGGAACCCCGACAAAGCAAACTGGAGATTGAACAAGATATATATTAACAATCTAAAATCTTCAGAAAAAAAAATCAGGGGAAGAATAATACTGAAGGATATGAGAACCATTGAAGATCTCACTTAAGAAATTTCTAAGTGAAAGATATAACGCATCAAACCACTCCCTTGAAAAGTAAACACGAAACTGAGGATCCGAACTTGGGTTCTGCATATATGGAATGGCTGCATGGCACATCCATCACTAAAAAGTGAGAAGAAAAAGAGTTCAAGAGAACACAACAACAGAAAAAAAATACAAAAAATATAAAATAAAGAAAGAGAACAGAAGTGAAACCTACCAAACCATGGAGTCCAATCTTGTCCTCTTTGAAGCAAATCATTGCCGTTCATTCCAAAAAATTCTACAACTTTGTCTATTCTTCCCAATCGTATAGCATGGACAACATAGTAACGTAGAACCGAGACCTCCAATTTTGATAGGGTAGTAGTAAGTACTGTCTCAGTGGATAAAAAGAAGCATTGCTTGAAAAAATTAAGCAAATTAACTAATTTTTCTGCCTGAAATTTGGGCACATATACCAAGAAAATCAAGTCCAAGATCTTATCCAATTGAAATCCTTTACCAATATCTGATGATAATTCTGTCTCAAATGCTTGTAATGTATTTGTAAACCCCCTAAATACAAGAAACTCCCTCACAAGCTCCTCTGCATACTGCATGTTTTCCATCTTCCCCTGCAAGCAATTCACACAAGCTAGATCACCTTTAGCCCTAGTTAATTGAGTACTGTTAGAATCCACTTTGAAGATTGTCTTCACTGTGTGCCATTAAACATTTGATAGGGCTCATGTTAAACACCACTTACTCTAAAAGCTCAAGCTGTTAGAGAATGGCACAACAATGTATATCAAATGGTTCAACACCCCCCGCACGTGCGGGCTCCGCACAGAAACAACGCATCCGTGGGGTAACATAGGGCACCGAGGCAAACACACACCATACATACCAGATTGGGAACAACACATCCATGGGAGAATAAACACCCAAACATGTTACCCCAGGATTCGAACACTTGACCTTCCGCTCTGATACAATGTTAAACACCATTTACTCTAAAAGCTCAAGCCATTAGAGAACGGCACAACAATGTATATCAAATGGTTCAACAGATCAAAAATGAGACTTTATGTTTTATGATGGAACTACATATATAACTTACAGAATTTTTGGGAAAAAATAGAAGGAAAGATATATTCATGCAGATTGATTATATATCAAGTATAAAATGAGACTTTAAGTTTTATCATGGAACTATTTACATACTTACAGAATCTCTTCTTTTTTTTTTTTAACAAATTCCAAAAACCAATTACACATTAAAATCACAATTGAATTCACCAAACTGGCCAAATAATATTAATTTCATTTTTAACTCGGCTCTTCATCAATCTGAAGCGCATGAACAGAGGTTTCTTCAGATCTAGCAGTATATCGTAATCAGAGAGTCGATTACAGAGAATAAAACCAAATTCAGAATGTTCTACAGACAATAACCATCAGTTAAATAATGTTTCTTAACAGATCTAGGGTTCACGGTAGCTGAAATTTCGGTAAAGAAAAAAAGAAGGGAGAATGAAAAGAAAGTTACAAACCATAATACCTCACATGCGTTAGAGAAGAAGAATCAAATACGAACGTGAAGGTTATTCTCTCGTACGACGTTGCAAGGAAAATCCTCTCGTGACAGAGGAAAGAAGAGGTTTTTGTATAACAATGGCGCTTTTCCTTTTTCCTCTGAAGATTTGCTAAGATGCGCCACTAAATTACGCACTCTGATGATCCCAAAAAGGATTTTCAGGCGGAACCGACTAAAGTCGGGAATTCTGCCGCCATCAGAGGTTGCTCGGGTCTGTCATACGGACCGTCATGCTGTGTTAGTTGTAGGTGCCTCTACCCAAACGAGTTTTTTTTAATATAACCTGTGCGCGCACTACGACTAATCCCAAGGATCCGGAAGTTGGCGATCGGGTGACGAGGTGCCCTGAGTGAAACGACTTCCGCAGAATCGAACCTCTGACCTTACGCTTTATGAGACACCAACTGCAAGTGACCATTGGGAGCAATCCTTGACGTTGGCTGATTTGTTTGAAGTCATCTTACTAAAATACTCCTCAATTCATAAAATTGACTTATTTTTTATTTTTTTTCTGTAGGAATTAGGGAACTCCAGACTTGATGCTTCGTGAGGCACCAGCTATAAGTGATGGGGCAATTCTTGAGGTTGGCTGATTTATTTGAAGTCATCTTACTAAAATACCCCTCAATCCGTAAAATTAACTTTTTTTTTCTTGGAGTTAGGAAACCCAGACCTGATGCTTCATGAGGTACCAGCTGCAAGTGACCATTGGGGCAACCCTTGAGGTTGGCTGATTTGTTTGAAATCATCTTACTAAAATACCCCTCAATCCATTACATCGACTTTTTTTTTGTAGGAGTTAGGGAACCCATACCTAATGCTTCATGAGGCACCAGCTACTGACCATTGGGGCAACCCTCGAGGTTGGCTGATTTGTTTGAAGTCATCTTACCAAAATACCCCTCGATCTGTAAAGTCAAGACTTTTTGTTCCTGTAGGAGTTAGGGATTGGAGTAGCCTTAGGAGTTAGGACCCTTGGCTTCGTTTGGCGTAGCTTCCCAAGGGTCAAGAAGTCCTTCATTGATCTAAAAGGACTTTTTATCCAATGCTTGGGTCTGGGGCTAAGTCACATAATCCGTTGACGAGAACATCACTAATTTGCGGATTGGGGGTAAATGCATAAAAAGAGGATAATTTAAGATATTTTGAAAACATTTAAGGATTAAAGTTTGAAAAATACATAGAAACGAGATAATTTAGCATATTTTTAAAACATTTAGCGTTGAAGTTTGAAAAAAGAATGAATAATTTTGTTATTTTAAAGGTTTTTTAAAAAAAATACAAAAACAAGTGAGTTTTATTTTATAAAAAAAGTTAAATTAAGTTGATAAATATCATTGTATCTTTATACATGAAGTATAGTTTATATGTATATATACAAATTGTATGCGTATATACAAGCGTTCTGGACCACAAGTTTTTCAAGTTTGGCACGAGACTTGCTCCTTCTCACTCTCGCACCCGCTCAGCATTTCTGGTGACTTAGGTCTGGGGACACTTTTGAAAGCTGTGTTAGATAAAAATGTTTCTCCAAAAAGCTCATTTTGATGAAGCAGATATAAAGTTGCTTATAAAAACTGCATTTGCGATATGGAGTCATGTTCTAAATTTACGCCAAACTTTTAAAATGATAAAAATTCCCCTTTCATTTTTATTACATGTTTTTTAAAAGACAAATATCCATCGAACCTAAAATTATGTACAAGGACACCCTTTTACATAATTTTTCTCACTAAACGTAAATTTTAACCAATGGTTTGATTCAAAGCGCTTCACATTGAAGTTCTTCCATTTGTAGGAAGCTAAGACAAACAGATCCTTTTTCGGTAGAATTCTATTTAGGAGAATTGCTAAGAGGCAATGGATTTTGGTGCAACCCACCATCCAACCCAGCAAGAAAACAAAAATTTTCTTCTAAATGATTTTTAAGCCTGAATGTCTGATGCACCAAATTGAGTTGTTTTTTCAAAAAAATGTATATTAACGGTTTTGATCCCACTATTTTTTTTTTTTTTTTTTTGAAAAAAAAAACTCGTATTTTCAAATCTCTATAACCATTCACCAAAATAAGAGAAGTGTTTTCCCACATTTTGTTTTAAGGGTGTGTTTGACGTTGATTCTTGGAAAGAGAAGCAATTCTTTTAAAATTGATTCTTATGAAGTGCTTTATAAGAACTGTTTCAGATGAATAAAAGATGTTTGATAAACACTTACGAAAAAACACTTCCAACCTAGATTTGTGAGAAGCTTGTGTAGAGTAGGAAATCTATTTTCAATAAGAGTTTTGTTAGTGAAGATAACATAGGTAAAAAAAGAATTTTAAAAGTTTTAAAGGAGCATATAAGACAATAAGACATTTTATTCATGAAGATAACATAAGTGAAGATAACATAGGTAAAACAGGTATTTTAAAAGTTTTAAAGAGGCATATAAGACCATAAGACATATTTCATTAAAACCTCAAATTGATTCCCACAAGCGTAATTTCAAAAGCAAGAAATATTAGCTTCAAAAAATCAACGATTAAATGAAACAATTCTTGTGAAATCGCTTCTATCTTGGAGTTTACCAAACGCTTACCAAACGCTTATTTATTTTTTTAAAGCGCTTTTGGACTCGGGATTCACTGCTAGAGCCTGAAAAAGAAATGCCAATACGCCCTAAAACCTTACTACAATCCATTCGTCTTATAATACAACAAGTGTTGAGAATAGCTTTACTGCCTTGTCAAGGCAAAGTTTTACTACCTTGCAACCAATGAGAAGGTATGTTGACATGAGAGGAAAATCATGACTACAAATCCTCCCATAATTGGCTGCAACGTAGCAAAATTCTGGGTTACAAGGCAGTAAATTATTTCTAAAAAGAAAAAAAAAAAAAAGGCTTTATAACAAGAGAAGACTGTAAGATTGGCTGATCGAGATGGCCATGGATGGTCTAGATCAGCCATATCATCTGGTTTACTGCAATTCTGGGACCATGGGCCTTCAATAATGCTCCTCAGCTAGAGAGTCTGCTCAAGCAGGTAAACCACTTGGGTCAGTTGAAGAGAGCAGTCCAATAAGGCAAAGTCTGCTTAGTCCATCTTTGACTATCTTCATAGACAAATCAAGAGATATATCTAGTTTTTGGCTTTGATGTTTTCTGCTTGGAGAAGAAAGCTGACAACATGCTTTTGCTGCGAACAGGTGGGCGCACAATCTGTTGACGACCTTGGTTGTCGAAGGACCTGAATGCCATCAATGGTTTGGAGCCCTCAGAAGAACCCTGTAAAAAAAAAAATTGAAGTTCATGAATTTTCCAGCTCCCCAAGTTCAATCAAGACAGGAACACAAGCAAGAAGGAACACAAACTATTATTCCGCCATTATTAGAGGCTCACATGCGTATTGAGACACTAAGCAGTTGGATTACCAAGCATAGAGCTATTTGCCTTCCAAGCTATGTTACATAGGTACGGGTACATGCGTCAGAGTCCAACACAAATACGAGGTATCGGATTCGGCAAACCATAAAAAATAGGATTCAAAGACAGTTATATATTTAAATTTCTATTCTTTTTTTATTAAATCCTCAAATCTTTTTCTTCTCCTCCTCTTTACTCCCTTCTTCTTCTTCCGTGTACAGTGTCAATGTCCGAATCTGTGTCCACACGAATGGGCACGGGATTCAGCAGGCTGATGGGTGTGGTGTGTCCATGTAACATAGTTTCCAAGCCAAAAATCCTATAGCCTAATCAATTGATTAGGAAGTCCAGACACCAAAGCAAGTACAGTTCTTGGCTAATTCAGGTATAAATCAGTCATCTTAAATACAATTCTAGCTCTTATACATCTCAGACAATATAAAATTTGTATCAAGCTATCACAATTGTGCTAAAGAAAACCTGTAGAAACATGCATGGAGAAATGGTTCAAAGAGCATGGCATAGGACTATTCTAGCTCTTATACAACTCAGACAAGATCAAATTTGTATCAAGCTATCACAATTGTGTTAAAGAAAACCTGTAGAAACATGCATGGAGAAATGGTTCAAAGAGCATAGCATAGGACTAATTTCACATGACACATGCAGTCACCTTATCAGATAAACAGTCTCCCATGCAAACAAATACACCCAATTGTTTTTCTCAAATAAAAAAAAAAATATATTACGAATAAAATCACCTGAGATATGATAGATTTATAGGTCAAAAAGTAATCTCTTTAAATATAGTCTCCTCCAATGATGCCATGCTTCTTATGTCAAACCTCGTGTAATTTAAACTCCAAGAACTCGGTCAAATTTAGCTCTCTCCCACAAGAATATTCGAAGATGGCCAAATATCACAGTTTTACCATCCATGTGAGTGTGCGCACGTATAAATTTTTGTTTGCTTTTTCAGTAAGTGGTCCTATCAATCACAAGATTGATATACCGTTATTGACACAGCTGCTGTGTCAATAGTCTTGGTCACTACCTCAATTTGAATAGAAGTGTACAATTTCAATATTGCCGTTTACTGATTTGAATCTGACTGTATTTTTCTGCCTGAAGATTACACTTAAATAGCTTTTTTTGGCTTCTTCTCAACACCTACTATGAGTTGAAAACTCCATTAAGAAATACCCGAGGAAAATGGCAATAATTCAAAGACCAGTACCAAACATTCAAAATAAAAAAGAAGGGAAAAAATTTTAAAAAGTCAAAGACACTCGAATCAGCTGCATTTCTGATTTTTTCAGGGTAAAAAGCCAATGCAGAGCACCTGAACTCATCCTTTGGTATGGCAGGAAAAAGTTCTGAGACGGAGGCGGGAAACAGATAACCCTTCCCCTTCACAAACAAGCGTGCAAGAGAACACAAGCAGACATTCCATATCATCTCATTAGTGTTATAATACCCCCAGCCAAAAAGACATAGAGCTCAACGATGGAAATCACAAAATTTCTCCTTTTGGCCAATGATGACCGACATTCTTGAGATATGATTAACACCTGATTCACTAATATGGTCAAGTTTTAGAATATACCTAAGTTCAGAAGACAATAGCCACCTGAAATTTTAGGCTTCCAAATATCTGAACATGCCCAAAAACTCATGCAAATGATATACACCATGAAATAAAAAGATGCATATATACTGATATACATCCAAAATAAGAGCAACACGCACAGATATCCACATCTGAGAATGACAATTTAATGGATGAGAGTGGGCAAGATGTAGAAAGAAATGAAAAAAAATATATATAAAGAAAGAAAAGAAAATGTGCAATCATGAGTGTGCAAGATGTAGAGGGAGGGAGGGAGAGAAAGAGAGAGAGAGAGAGAGAGAGAGAGAGCAATCAAATAAATAACTGAAAATATTTGAATATGCCGAAAAATTCATGTGGATCATGTATGTGAAGAATTAAAATTCTTATGCTTCCGTATAAAAAATCAAGCACATTCTTAGAAGAACGGGGAGCTCGTCTGAATTGTTCAATATCAATTTTAACATTACCCTTCGCGTGAAACCAAAGTTTTGTAGAAGTGCACTAGAAGCAGGACCTCCACTAGCTGACTGAAAATGGGTTGCTGGGGACTTTGATAGGACAGCCTCTTCAGCACCTGAAAAATATAAGTGCACAATAGATAATATTTTTATTTCTGCAAAGGACAAATATACTTAGAACTGAGTGGAAATAAGAGAATATTGCATATATGAAACTCTGCAGAAGCCCTCTAACTTGCATACCCAACAGATGGAAGATTCCAGCAGTTGTTCTAAATGTTTTTCGGTCTCCACTGCTGCACAACAAGAAATTTTTTTAATTCAATAGCTATAAAATACAGTTAGATGTAGTTATCCGTTCCCTTGAGAAACTCACATGAGAATCTATGAACTCACCTCACAAATGCATGTGGGGTACCCTTCAAGGTAGATTTGATTTCTGAGGCCAAATGCCATGAAAGAGTGTTTGATGCAGGAGTACCTAAAATTTAAACTTAATAGCATCCTCTCTTTTTTTTTTAATACTTTTGTGACTAAAAGGTAAAATAATAATACCATTAGTAATAAAATTAATGTCCAAGTAAAGATACCTGAAGGAAGAATGTGTGGTCTAGCTTGGATATTCTTTTGTCTGGCATCTGTCTGTATCTGTGGACTGAAATGCACCTTCTTGTTGACAGTATCTAGCTTGAAGTTAAAAAAAAAGGGTTACAACAGGTCTTACCATTCCAATTAGCAGTCAGCACTTGCAATGAAACTAATGATAGGTCATACTTGGTAAAATGTAATGCTTGTGATGTCTTGGCACGAACATCAGCAATTTCTGCTGCCTGAGACCTTCTATATCCGTATATGTTTTGCAAGTAAGCAATCCCTAATATTAAATGACAAGTCAGCTCGACTTCCATCCATGTAATACTGTTTTATAATGAACACCTGCTGACAGGCGAAGTATCAAGAAATTACCTGATTGAGAGATGAAACCTTTAATTCCATAGTTGAGATATCTAGTGTTTGTTGCTCAAAGAGATCGGTCAGTTTGTATGCAACAGTGCCTAGGTGATCAACAGCATTGACAAGGGCACGTACTGCATAATCTTTCAAGTGGTCCAGTACCCTGATATAGGATTGCATCTTAGACTTGCAGTAAAAGCAGAGATTGAACAAGATAATGTATCTGTGTATTGTGTTTGCATGTGACTAGAAGCCAGTTCATCCTAATCCAAACTCCTCTTGTTTTAGGAGAACTAAAAAACCACTTTAATTCTGAGCTAAGATTTCTACACAAACACATGTCAACATTCAAACCCAGTCACTAGCTAATCTGACTGAACGATTTTAGGATGAACAATAACCTTTCCTAACAAATGCAAGCCTGGTGGCCCATATCCTATCCAACTTGTATAGGCAATCAACAATGCCTACATTTGAAAAATGATTACAGCAACACTAACCACAATAATGCCTTATCCCAACCAGTTCGGGCTCGTCTCAATTCTTATCAATGCCTCCATTTCTATTTGCACTAAAATTGCATTCCATATATATGGACTTACCTGGACTTGTTTTGAAATATATCCCTCCCAATTCTAGTTTTGTACATCTCCTCTCTAGCTTGATGATTGATCCATCCATACCACATCTTTAACAAATAAAATACACCAATACAACTCCTCTTTAGTGTCATTAATATTATTCCATCCACAATATATGCAAAAAGATAGAGGCTAATAGATGAACCCCGGTGCAAGTATCTTGTTACTGGAAACTCGCTCATTTCAACACTGGCTGTCCGTACACTAGTTAGCACTCTCTTGTCCATGCCCTTGACGATAACAAAGTATTTTCATGGTTTCTTTCCTAAAGTCCACAGATTAAGCTTTAGGCACTCTATCATACCTTTTTCTATTGCAATACAAACAGTATGAAATCTCTCTTCTCTTTAAAGTTCTACACCAATTATCTAAATGAAAAAATAGCCATAATGGTAGACCTCCCTAGAACGAAACCAAACTGACCCATATATCTCCACACCTAGAGAGACTTTCCTATTTTCATCTTGGCTTAACTCCTTTCACACCAGTAACCCTAATCCTACGACCATAATAATATTCTCTGCTCTCTCCCTTTTGAAATAACTCATTTAGTTATATATCCCTTCTCTGTTTTATCCCCATAGATAGTCACTATATTTGATATATGGATATTAAGTCAGTAGAACTTTGATACTTGCAAAAGGAACTAAATGATGTAACAAGCACATCAATTCAAATAAACTAATGGGAGTACTCTTACATTTGTTTGTGCTCACTATGGAGATAAGACTTTTCACAGTATTCTGCAGCTGAATAAAGTTGAGGCCTTAGATTCTTTAGTTCCTGAAAGAACCAAGCATAGGGAGCAAACAAAAATCTAAGAACTGATATTAGCAGTTACAATGGTTCTATGGCTCAAAGGTGAACAAGTAAGAGAGAACTATCTAGAAGAAGAATAAATTTCAATGGCATATTCGACCAATGCTTGAAGAAATTTTTTTTGTAACTGTAACAACATATGAACATCACTTCCTGCACTAAATCAAGAA
Source organism: Pachysandra terminalis (assembly GCA_031762675.1). Lineage (NCBI taxonomy): Eukaryota > Viridiplantae > Streptophyta > Magnoliopsida > Buxales > Buxaceae > Pachysandra > Pachysandra terminalis. Next base: position 3,238,002 of record JAUPMG010000009.1, read on the forward strand.
ACTTGAGACAATTTTCACCAAGTCACCTTCGTGGTAATCATGCCTGGTGGTGAAAAAACGCATATTAAATTTTTAAGCATCGCATTCCTGATCACTGATCTCTTGAGGTGAAGTAGGGTTCTCATATATCCACTTTTTTTTGGGTGACGTGGACCCCCGACCCCACTTAGTGGGGACAAGATAAATCCCGGATACATGACCCTACCCACAAGGACCATATATCAAGTAAGCCCGGGGAGTCAATCCTGGAACCTCTAGTTCCTGAGCTGGAAAGTCTCCAGTTGATCTAACCAGTGTGGGTTAAACACTAATACTATGACCCGTGTGGGTCATATATCCACTTTTACATACGCTTTTCGTGATATTTTGGTCACTATAGAGGTTTGATCATTTGACTACCATCTTCAACACTATAGCATCAACCCCTTCTTTTCTCCCTTAAATGTTGGCCCTCTCTCTACTTTGGTGGCAAGATTTTTGTGTTACAGTTTAATACATTCTTAAGGTTCCATATTTTTAACACGGTGACATGTCAAGGGGTTGGCTTCCAAAACCAAAGCTATGACTAACAAATCCAGAGCAAATGCAGAAATCCTGGCATCATTTATATTCTAAAATTTTATACAAAAATCAGAAAACTGCAACTTGAATAGTGAGCTCAATACAATAAAAAAGCTAACAGATGAAAACATACAGCAGATAGAACAAAAAAACAAAATCAAACTAGCGACTCATGAAAATTAGTTAGCGGGAAGCGGAACCCAGTAACAAGTATCATCAAAAAATCAATTTCAACAACAAATACAATAAATAATGATACATAAATAAAATTAAGAAAGAAACAGATGATAAAAAGAAAAATAATGTATCCAAGCTCCGCAAGATAGAAACTTAATAAGAAGGAAATAAGAGAAAACCATATTAAGACGGAACCAATGAAATGAAAGTACTACGAGAACAAGGGTGGTCTGACGCCAGTTATTCTTTAGAAGTGAAAACCTATAACAAGCAGAACTTCAGACATATAAGGTTCTGCAACGAAGCTAAATTCCACAAAATCAAAAGCCAAGACCAAACCAAACAAAACTTAAGTTTTTTATGCAAGAAAACATCAGAACAACCAGATCTTGTCCCAAAATCGCATATAGGCCCAAAGAAACAAAAAAAAAAAAAAAAAAGACCACGAAAAGCGGGAAAACGAGAAACTAACCTGCAATGCTTTAACGAAGCTCTTACTTCTCTCCATAGAAACCACATCGAAGGTCATCGCCGGATTCTCGTGCCGTAATTGATGCATTTCGACTTGTCTCCGACGCTGAGATTTACAGAGACAAACTAGGAATTTGTAGAAACCCTAGCGATGAAGGAATAAACACAAAAGGAGAACATAAATAACGGTTACATAGGCGTTAGTTCTTAGGTGGGAGAGCTAACCAGAGAGTGTGTTGAGAGAAAGAGAGAGAAGAAGGAGTGGTGTCGAAGCAATTCCGGAAAATGCGTTGTAGCAAGGAAGGAGCAGTGACAGGTGTTTCATGATGATTGATTGGTTAGTTAGCAGTTTGGTAGTATTGATTGACTCTTTTGAGAGGGACCTGCTGGTTAAAAAAAAAATAAAAAATAAAAAAAGTAATAAAATAATATAAAAATAAAACCTTGTTTAGAGGAGAGAGGATAATATACGATGCAGGAGTCTCATGATAGATGGATGATACCTTCATCAACTAAGGCTGCGTTTGGCCCGGCTTTTGTGCTTTTGGATAAGCACTCATTGGATAAGTAGTTCAATAAGAGCACTCATCTGCAGCTGTTGAAAAATTATGAAATATCAGAAGTCTGAAAGATAAAAATTCATCTGTACCTTTGATTATCAAGCTTCAAGGCACGATCGGCTCACTTTTCTTTTAGACAAATTCATCTCCTTCTGATTTGATCGCAAATACACTAAGAGGTTAGTGAGAAAATACCTTCAAGATATAATGAAGCATCTGATCAAGATTCGTTGTGATTCTCGGATATGCATCGTTCGATTAAAACATGACACTCTGTATAGGGATTGATGATGCCAAACACTATTGAAAGTCTTGATGAATCTCTCTCACACACCATATGAATTGAATCGAATTTGGAGGCCTAAATGGTCTGGATTTGATCAAAATATCAACCTGAATTAGGTTTGGCCGAACCAACAGACCAATCAATCAATAACCCGACCTAACCGGGTGGACCACACTTTAAAAGAAAAAGGTCCCTACACTCTTCACGATACTGTGTGCTAAGTGCGCCTACAAAGCCCCCTTGCGCCTTCGCATAGCGTGCGCGGTGGTGGTACTATGCACTATATCATTCCCTTTGCTTTTAAACACATAAGCAAAAAGAGTGTCCTTTATATAAAGCCTCATCTTTTATTGTAGCTAAAAATTTCACAAGTCACAAATACACAAAAAGAATTTTGAAAATACCCAACAGCAACAACAATAAACTGCTTACTTTATGAAAATAGCGTTTGGTAAATACATTTATTTAAGTGTTTATAAAAGTTTAGGAGTAAAGGAGGTATTATGAAAATATTATTAAAGTTTAGACATAACATTTAGTTTTAAGTGTTTATAAAAATTTAGAGATAAAATAGATATTATGAAAATACTACTAAAGTGTAAGAACAACTTCTCTCAATAAGAGAAGCTATTATCAACAGATTCTCCTTATGGGTAGTCTTCTTTTACATCTTATAGGTAAGCACTTACTTGTTAGGTGTTACCAAACACATTTTTAATTTTTAAAAAAAAAGTACTTTAATAAACTAGAAACTGATATAATCACTTATATAAGCCTTCCAAACGCAGTCTAAAAATTAAATAGGCCCATCATTTTGGATTCTCGAATCTTCGATTTAAATAAAAGTAGAAAAATGTAGACCATTAAAATAAGAGCAGGGCCATCAATCTATACCATTCATGAACTATTCTTAAAGGCATGTTCGGAAGAAACATAATATGCTGCTACACCTTAACGTGACCACAGAAAGATATGTGGTAGTAGCACGCCAAGTCTAGATATCTTCGAAGCAAAATCTTTGGTCCTGTGATTTTGTAGCAAAAAGTATTATATTTTTATTTTTAATAATAAATGTGTCACGACTCAATTTTCATTAGACTTTTTTAGTCTATGTGATTTAGCGTCATGACTTTCACTTTCTCACAAAGAAAGTGGCGGTCTCAAATACTGTAGTCCCATAAATAACTTAAAAGGAATAATATAAATACAGAGTTTAGTGGAAGAAAATCGAAAACAGTTTTAGATTAAATATCAGATTTTTCTAAAAGAAATGGGAAAAGGTAATACCCTGATCATCCAAAAATAATATTCGAGATCATTTACAACTGTTTCAAAAAAAATCACTATTTACATACATAAATCACCAAGAGAGTTTACTAGGGACAGTAAAACTCATCTTCCTCCTGGACCTGCTACTCTTTGGTCTTGATTTCCTCAATATTCTCTTCTTCCTTAACTTGGGCTAACTCACCTGAAATTTTGTTGCTCTAAAGCGTAAGCTAACTAGCCAGTGAGAATTGAATTCGATAAGCTATAAGGTCATCAAGATTTCTATCATACAAACAATACATATTATGTGCAATGCATGAGATCTACCATTCATTATTAATGCAAATGCATGCCACACAGGTGATTAGAAGTGTAATATCACTACGGCAATTCTAATCATACAACAACTTTGAGAAATATAGGTGTCTAAATGCGTACTCTAGTAGAATGTCAGAAATATGTTCCCTTCCGATATAGTCCTTCATTCCCAGATTCTCTTTTCAATGGCACCGAAGAGCATACAGAAAATCTGATGACATCCCCCCCTTCCGGTCCAATACATTTTCTTTATACATTGACCCCGAAGAACTACAGCAATCAAGGACCCCGTAGGCTACAAGATTCTAGCCCCCCTTCGGTCCTAACGGGAGCCGCAGCAACCTGCATCATCAACCCGCGGGAAACATGATTTCCTGACCAGATTACAGAGGCACTCGTCTCTGAATCATTCATTGGGTCGCTGCCCCTTGGCTAGGATTGAGTTTATTGGGTTAACTACTCCTTCAACTCTACCTGCCGGTCTCCTCACTAGATGTGGAGTCACATCACTCTTTCTTATGTTCCTGAGACACAATCGTGTGGTCTCGGACTTCTGCGATTAACTCTTAGACCACTGGGGTCTTAGAGTCTCATGAGTGTAGTATTTGTGCACATTAACTAAGCACACAGAGGATGTAAGAGGGTGCAAAGCAGGAAACAGACAACCGGACATACAAACATACATACAATACTTACATTAAGTTTCATGTGTTCACAAAAAGTCCCACTCAATATCATTGTTCTCAATTCATCATATCATATGCCTTTTTCTTATTCATCTCTATTCTTCATCACATGCACCATTCATTCTCATTCATCCCATATCATTCAAA
>JAUPMG010000009.1:3242576-3260650 GCA_031762675.1 Pachysandra terminalis
TATATCAGTGTAATTCATCAACAAGTTCGGTTCAGTTCAATTTAGAAAAATGTAGTAAAATGTTGGGTTTTGGTTCAATTCGATTTAACTGGGATATAAACCCAAAACCGAACCGAATTAATTCGATTTAGAATTTTCAAAACCAAAACCGAACCAAATTTATGAAAACCCAACCCAAACCGAACCAAAATCGATTTGAGTCGGTTCAGTTTCGGTTTTAACCGACCCAAGTTGCACCCCTAGTTCTCACCTAATGGTCGAATGTTTAGTGACACTTTTAAAAGCGGTTTGAATGGAAGTGCTTCCTCATAAAGCCTATTTTGGTGAAATAATAATAGGGCATCAAAACTTTTAAAATAACAAAGTTACCCTTTCATTTACATTATAAATTCTTTAAAAAGACAAAAATACCCATCTAAACATTTTTTTATATTATTATTTTGACCAAATATAATTTTTAACCAATGGTTTTGACTAAAGGCCTCTTTTCACACAGCCCTTGCATTTGTAGGAAGCTTGGCCAATGGACACCTTAGAAGCACAATTTTGAAGTTTTTGTTGTTTCCAACGTCGATATAATATATATATATGTGTGTATGATCCAACGATAACATTTTAATTTTAGATTATAGTGAGTGCATGATTCATACCGCAAAATGCATCAGGAAGATCGTCAATGATCTGAGGAGACCATCCCTGCATAATTCTCTGAGGAATCACCATAGGATCCGTGGCAAACTCTTCTTTCCTCCACCCTTCATGGTGGTCCATGATCGTCACCCAGTTCTCTTTCACCACGATCTCCATCGACGGCTGATGCCCCACCACACTATAACGTCCCTACGCCAAAATTTAAACTGAAAAGCATCAAACAAAAGTATCGTTTGGTAGTCAAATTCAAATGAATTCGATAGCAAAACAGAATATTTTTTTACTAAATTTGCTGGTTGGAAATCATGGCCGAATGAATCGAAGAGAAAGCTGGGAGCATCTTTATCGTCTTCTTTAAAGAGACATCGGTAAGCAAGGACTGGAGTGAGATGATCGGAGAAGATGCAACGATACAAAGGTACAAGGTTTGCTTTCTTTGCAGCATCAACGAACATCACAACATCATTGGCTATAAAACAAGAACCAGCTACATCAGAGCAAATCCTTTACAAAAAAAAAAAAAAAAAAAAAAGGTACTTACCTAGAGACGGAGCACGAACAGCTGAGCATTTGAAAGCAAGGGAGGTACCAGAGCCTTTACTGTAAACTCCATCAAAAGCCAATCTTTTCCTCCTTAACTGGGTCAAAGTAGTCAGATATGGTGCACTTCCCATCATCGTCGTCGTCTCTCGTTCTCTCTCTCTCAATCTTGATTTTCTTCCTTCTCTACTCTTTCCATTAATGTATTGCTAGCTAGTGTGTTTCTGTTGCTGGACTTTCTGAGTCTCTGTCCCTTCCTTTATGTGGGTCTTCTTTCCCAAATCAGTTGATCTTTCAACGTCCAAGGGATGAGGACTACACCATTTCTTTTCTACCTCTCCTTAAATGCATGAACTATTTTTTCTGCCTAACCCTTATCCCCACCTATGTGCCAGTGCAACCATTGATGCCAATGGTGATGGAGCAGCTTTTTCGATCCAGATCATGTGCTCTAAATAGCAAATTTCTTTCATGAACTGCTACTGTTAAAGAGTAGTAATGTGGGATTTATGGTGTTCCACGACTAGTAGGTCGGAATTAATTTCAGAGGTTCTTTTGCCTTCTGTTGGAGGCTTGGGGCAAGCTGTATGCATGTACGTATTAAACTTGAGGAAACTTAACCATATTTCTAACTAATGCCATTTATTGACAACAACAAGATAACGCACATCGTCTCCGTCTTGTCATCCCGTCCTTGGGGCGTTGGTAGGACATCTTCTCAAAAGAGGGAATGGGGGGAGAGGGTCTAGGGTTCGATTCCATGTCTTCCCTAGGGGGAGTGGTCAAGTGGCCATCCGCACAGAGATACCAAAATAATTAAATAAATAATAAACTTGCTAGTAGATCAAAATAATTTTTATAAATTTTCTATGTTTAGAAAAATTATTTCCCTCTTAAAGCTGATTGTATATATTGCCTTTTGATGTTACATCAACCAAATTTTTTTTCTTTTTTGATTTAAAAACCAGTTTTGAGTTTCTCTTTCGCCGTAAAATCGGCAGAAAGAAAGGAAGAAAAAAAATTCAGAATTTTCTAAATTCAAAATAATCCATCCAGATTTTCCAACCAAATAAACCTAGCCGAAGAGAAGAGAGTAAGTTTTGGGAGTTCTACATGGGGTCTTTAGCATAAAGAAGCCTTCTAAAGTTCACTTTGTGTAAAAAAAATTCACTGGCTGTGAATCAAATATAAAACTCAAAAGCAATATCACTGAAACATTAGCTGCATGTACTACCCTCAATAACATATATCTATATGAACTGTGTAATGAAATCAAACTAAATATCAATTATTTTTCAATAATTAATCAAAATAAGTATCATTAAAAAGATCTCAAAATGACTGCTTTTCAAGAAATTCATTGGTACTCAATATTAATATACAGATTGAAAGTGTTGCAACCTTTTAAAATTTCTTAAAATAGAAAAATTGGTTTTCATAAGATGTGGTGATTCAGTTATCTAAACAGAGAAGATTCATGAGGCAATGATTTCTTATAAAAGAAAACATAAATGAAAAAGACTATTTTGCTCTTCTTATAATGTATCGTTATCAAGCTAATACAGCAATTGACTAATAGGCAACTCTTTGTTATAATAGATATGAGCAGAACAAATAATTACCTTTAAAGTGGAGTGTCAGTTTTACAAAATCATGTGCAGTTGAGCTATTATAAGCAAAGTGGTACTTAATCTCTTCCCTCTGCTTTCCAATGTCTAAACAACAAACTTTTCAGTACCTATGAGGACTCCCAGAACGATGAAGTATCAAAATATATAACGACATAGCTAGAAAGTTGTGATGGATTCACTGGTGAAAGGGAAGGGGTATGATGGACTTACCATCAACAAAACTCCGATGCCAAGAGAAAATACTTGTTGTCAGGCCCAGTAATCTCCTCGGACAATGGAGCAATTGGCCCTCCCTGCAAGCAAACTAACAAAAGCACCCAATAGAATAATATTTCACATTCGTATATCTTGATTTGCAATTAGAATACCTTTATTCCCCACACGGCAAAAGCAAAACAACCCCATCAAGCTACCTTGCAGAGATGCTGAAGATGGCATTAATAAGAAGTCTAGCCCATGACCACATCAGGAGGGGTTGACAGTCCTAGAAGTGCCTTCTTTGACAACATCCCCAAGAAGTAGTTTCCCTGTAGAAGTAGAAAACTTTAGAAGTTGGAAGTAAAAAAAAAAAAAAAATTTAAAAAAAAAAACATGATTAAAATGGAAAGAAATCTAATCAATGCCAATGAGGGATGCTGATATGAATCCTGCATCTGTTTAAAATGATAAGTATGGTTGTACATACAAATACAATCGTGGTGATGCCGGACAAGAACAAGTGAAAATATAACGGCACTAACAGTATCATGTATGTACAGTGTATCGGGTGGATATAGTTTCACCAAGGCCACCATATTCTATCAATGGTGTAAAGACCATCATCTACGCTCCATGTACCCTTCAAACTGTATACACAATATTTACCAACCTCTTTTGCCTAATGCAATTAAACAACAAAAATACATCGACAGTGTGAGAGAGAGAACGATAGAGAGAAAATTAAGTATCTTCCGGCTTTACATCCCACCGCGCCTTGCGTTTTCTCCCAGTCATCAATGGTAGTCTCAGCGAATCGTCTGCCCTTAGAATCACAATATCCACTTCCTCGTCGCTGCTAATCCATCCATAGCAGGGTTTTCGTCTATTAGGTAGAGGACTACATATTGGTTCAGTTTTATTGTACTCCCCATGTTCCTTTCCTGTCTTGACTTCTCTTGTGCTCCCTAGAGACGGATCTCTGTTATCATGGTCACGGTTCTTAAGCACCACATCCTTCTCTTTTTGTCCGAAGTTCAGGTCCAAACAGGACGTATCCTTCCAGCATAGTGGTCCTCCTTCATCTGCTGGAAAACTAAGAGCATAAGTAACAATGGGAAAACATGAAATCCCAAAAATAAAAAATAAAAAAAATGATTACTTTATGGACAATAAATATTGGTCCACCATGGTGTGTACTTTTTATGGCAGAATCCTGTCCTTCGGTTGGAATTTAACAATTGCCACCTGATATTATCATCGACACCTGGAATTAAGTAAATACAAAGGAGCGGAATCCTGTTCTTCAGCTGGAAGTTACCAAATTCCCCTTGATATTATCATGGGCATCAGGAAGTGAGTAAATAGACATTACAAAAGATACATTGAAAAGTTTCTAGATTATCTCCTCTAGTATCCGTAGTTTCGGTTGTTTGGAGCTCACCTAAGGAAGGGTTCATTAAGCTCAATTTTGATGGATCTTCGATTGGTAATCCTGGGCCTTCTGGGGTTAGTGGTATCTTCAGAGACCATTTGGGGGTAACTCTCCATGCTTATTTTGGGCCGTTGGGGGAGGGGGACTTGGTTCGTGCGGAGATATGAGCTGAGAGAAGCCAAAATCAAGGGATTCTTGCTCTTGGAAGTGGAGGGGGGCTCTTCGACTGTGATCGATTGGATGATGGCTCGTTCTTAGACTACACGGGGATACAGACATCTTTGTAGTCCTGAGTGATTCCTCACCACCAAATTCACCGTATCCTTAAATTTCATCTCTAGAAAGCTAATGGTCATGCTGATAGTCTCGCTAGAGGTGGGGTAGGGAGGACTGTTTGTTTTCTGGGGTTCCTTCTGAGAGTATGTCTAAGGGGGGGTAGTCAGATCGTGATCTTTTCCTTCGCTTTTTCTGTTACTTTAATGTCTATATGCTCTGTGATGCTATCCATCAAAAAGAAAAGAAAAAAAGATACATCGAAAAGTGGATACGGTCATGTTATAGAGTTACTTTGGGGGTAGGAGATATCCTAAGAAATTTCATGTAAATGTTGAGATACACTCTGAGCCTGCATGTTGAGTTAACAGTTGAGTCACTGGAATGAAAGACTCTTATGTTCAACCACGCAGGTAATATAGTTCATTTGATTGCTGTTACCAGTGTCAACTATTTTTAACTCAAAGTGAAAAGAAGAAAAAGAGGATGGAACCAGTTACCTGTCTCCTTGATGAGCTCTGTAGTCTCAGGGTTTGCGCATGTAAGGCCAACCCCAAGATCATCACTTGAGTTCCTAGCACCAGACGGCTCAGCAATGTCAGAAGCGCTAACCCCATCCTCTGAAGAGTCATCCTTCTGAAGATGTGGTATACTAATAGCGTCAACTAATGTAATCACTAATTAATCTAAAATTCTATAATCTCTAACAAGGTATTAAATTTCAGTTATTTGTAATGAAATTCTGAAACTAGCAAGTATAACAACAGAATTTCCTCCAACTAATCCCCACCAATACTTTGCCTGAAGCTATTTAATTTTGTTCACACGCATGCACATGCACACAGGGGCACATACACATGCACAAGCACGCATGCATACACATCTTTGCTAATTCCACACAGCAGCTACCATTTTTGTTAATAGGCCTATCTAAATCTTAAGCAAGAAATGCTATCAACATATATAAACCATCTAAGAAATTTTATTCAATCAACCAATGAGCAGAGAAAACATTTCAACATGTCTGAAAAATCAAGTTGCTTCTACTCCTGCCTTATTTCCTCTTTTTTTCCTTTGCAACTTTTCAAGATTTCTTCCATTAAAAGTAGAGGATTTCTTCAAATATTTTAAATATCAGAAACTTCCTACAGGATCTACCTTTTGTTTATCTCACACGATGTGGCCACAGATGTGCAGAGAATTACCATGATTATGAAGCCAAGTATAGGCTTCTTTATTGTCACGGAATCGTTTTATTCCCTCGCCATTTTAAGGAAAGTCAAGTAAAGCTTTTAACCATTTCAGGTGTTCAACCAATTTCACAACTATATCCAAATAATTAATTAAATAGGCACATATAATTGATATGATAGATACTTAAACACAAAGGACCATACATGCATAAGGCAAAAGAGTGCAAATAGAAACACCCATTGGAGGCAAGGGTGAGCAGACCCCCATTAGAAGGAATATTTCTCCACACAATCACAACTACAAGAGTTCCATTGACAAAAAGGTACTTCATTAAACCTAATCCAGTCTACATGCAAGGTCCATGATTATATCCCGGACTCTCCAAAAGCTGATGCAGATTATTCATTTCCTGTAGCATCTCTTTAGAAAAAATCAATATCCCCATACCCAATGAATGTCATAGTCATGCTATGATTAGCATAAGAAGAAAATCAAAGGAGAGTGAAAGCAAGTTAAAGCACGGACAAATTGCTACCAGAGAAGAGCGCGAAAAAGAAAACTCGAAAGCAGAAGTTGTTATTGGAAACTAACTCCGAAAATATATGCCCAAACGTCTTAGAAGCCATATCAAAGAAAGCTTATTCCATGCATCGAAATCAAATTTCACCCAGAATCAAAAGTTCATGAAGCTCAAACTAATAAGTAAAGCACTGATGATCCTGTGATTTAAGCAGGTGCCACGTGCTTGACGTGCTTGTGGCCAGCTTCACATGCTTATTAATCCAAATTGTCATATGGACCATCGGTTTAATGGGCCATTTGACTCGGCCTAACCCAATTGATTAATATACGTGAGCCACCTACATGTATCACATTTATGGTGATAACTCACTTTCCACGTGTCTTTTGATTTTATAAAGGTGTCACATGTTGATTTCTCCTTTACTTCCTTAAATAGCAAGTTGTCTTTAAGGACAAGTTATCTAAAGAGTTAAGGAAAAGACATATCTATAAACAAACAAATGAAGCTCAGAAGGATAATCATCATCATCGTACAGATAACAAAAGGAACAGACAATGACAGAGATACAATGAGAAGATAGGAGTATGTTTTCTTTATGTTAAAAGATCACATTTATCCGAGGGAAACCTCTTTCTCCCTCTCTTTCTCTCTTTCTTCCTTCTTCATCCCCACATCACAGGGGTTATTTATTTGTATGACCTATGTTTCTGAATAGTGGAAAAATCGTCTGCGAGGCGACATCCGCCGACGTAGGCATATTGCCTAACCATGTAAAAAACTTGTGTTCCTTATTTGTCTCTCCCTCTATCATTCAACATGTGTTTGTCGACAATTGGTGTATCGTCATCCGTTCGATTGCATGACGGTTTAGGCGGACGGTTGAGACCATAGTGTCAAGGATCGGACGATCCAACTCGGGATTGGAAGGGGACGATCCCCGAGTCGGTTTTAGGTCCGAGAAGCACCCAAAAAAAAAGGATCGCCCGATCCGGACCGGGATCGGACGATCCATAATTTTTTCTTTTTTTTTTTTAAATAAATGCGGCCGAGAACGATCCCGAGCCGGGAACCGAGTTTAAACACTATGCATGTCAACATCCAAACCTAGTCACTAGCTAATCTGACTCACAACGATTTTAGGACAAACAATAACCTTTCCTAACAAATGCAAGCCTGGTGACCCATATCCTATCAAACTTGTATAGGCAATCAACAATGTCTACATTTGAAAAATGGTTACAGCAACACTAACCACAATAATGCCTTATCCCAACTAGTTCAAGAGGGAGACACATTTTCTTCCAACCTATCAAAAACCATCTATCGTAAACCTTCAAATCTTAATAACTTCATCCGGTTTTTTTCCAATCATCCTTTAGCCCTTTCGAATTCCACTGTCCAGAAAATTCTCATAGGCACCACCTAACACTTCAAAGCACTGCTCCACTTGAGCCACCATATCTAATTCTTTGTGCGACATAACCCTCAAGTTCTCCCACATGGATAATTAATCAAACATAATAAAAATGATCAATTTTCTGAATCTCCTAGGTCTCAATTCTTACCAATGCTTCAGCTCCGTTTCTACTTGTAATAAAATTGCATTCCATATAGATGGACTTACCTGGACTCGTTTTGAAAGCCTATGGTTCCAATATATCCCTCCCAATTCTAGTTTTGCACATCTCCCTCTCTAGCTTGATCCATTCACTCCTCTTTATTATTCCATCCACAATAAATGCAAAAAGATAGAGGCTAATAGATCAACCCTAGTGCAAGCATATTATTACTGGAAACTTGCTCATTTCAACATTGGCTATCAGTACACTAGTTAGCACTCTCTTGTACAAGTCCTTGACGATAACAAAGTATTTTCATGATTTCTTTCTTAAATCCCACAAATTAATTTTTTTAGGCACTCTATCGTATACCTTTTTCTAATGCAATACAAAACAGTATGAAATCTCTCCTCTTTAAAGTTCTACACCAATTATCTAAATGAAAGAATAGCCATAATGGTAGACCTCCCTAGAACGAAACCAAACCGACCCATGTATCTCCACACCTAGAGAGACTTTCCTATTTTCTTCTTGGTTTAACTCCTTTCGCACCAGTAACCCTAATCCTACGACCATAATACTATTCTCTGTTCCCTTCCTTTTGAACCAACTCATTTAGTTATATATCCCTTCTCTGTTTTATCCCCATAGTAGTCACTATATTTGATATAAGGATATTAAGTCAGTAGAACTTAGATACTTGCAAAAGGAATTAAATGATGTAACAAGCACATCAATTCAAATAAATTAATGGGAGTACTCTTACATTTGTTTGTGCTCACTATGGAGATAAGACTTTTCACAGTATTCTGCTGCTGAATAAAGTTGAGGCCTTAGATTCTTTAGTTCCTGAAAGAACCAAGCATAGGGAGAAAAACAAGATTCTAAGAATTGATATTAGCTCTTATAATGGTTCTATGGCTCAAAGGTGAACAAGTAAGAGAGAATTATCTAGAAGAAGAATAAAATTCAATGGCATATTCGACCAATGCTTGAAGAGATATATTTTGTAACTGTAACAACATATGAACATCACTTCCTGCACTAAATCAAGAAACTTGAGATACTTTTCACCAAGTCACCTTAGTGGTAATCAAGCCTGGTGGTGAAAAAACGCATATTAAATTTTTAAGCATCGCAGTCTTGATCACTGATCACTTGAGGCGAAGTAGGGTTCTCATATATCCACTTTTTTTTGGTAGCGTGGAACCCCTAACCCCACTTAATGGGGACAGGGTAAACCCCAGATACATGACCCTACCCAAAAGGACCATATATCAGGTAAGCCCGGGGACTCGATCCTGGGACCTCCAGTTCCTGAGCTGGAAAACCTCCAGATGAGCTAACCCATGTGGGTTAAACAGTAATAGAATGATCCGTGTGGGTCATAAATCCACTTTTACATAGGCTTTTGGTGATATTTTGGTCACTATAGAAATTTGATCATTTGACTATCATCTTCAACACTATAGCATCAATCCCTCCTTTCTCCTTTAAATGTTGGTTCTCTCTCTACTTTGGTGGCAAGATTTTTGTGTTACGGTTTAATACATTCTAGGATTCCATGTTTTTAACGTGGTGACACCTCAAGGGGTTGGCTTCCAAAACCAAAGCTATGACTAACAAAACGGATTCTCCCCTACAACACCCACCAAATCGAAACAAATCCAGTGCAAATGCAGAAATCTTGGCATCATTCATATTCTAGAATTTTATACAAAAGTCGGAAAACTGCAACTTGAATAGATAACTCAATACAATAAAAAAGCTAACAGATGAAAACATTCAGCAGATGGAAAAACAACAAAATCAAACTAGCTACTCATGAAAATTAGTTAACGGGAAGCAGAACCCAGCAATCAACAACAAATACAATAAATAATGATACAGATATAAAATTAAGAAATAAAAGTTAAACAGATCGTAGGGTTCCATAGATAAAAGTGGTCACAACAATGAAACAAATCATAACGACATAACAAATCAAACGTAGTTTCATGAAAGAATTCCAGACACAACAGTATGTATCAAAGCTCCGCAAGAAAGAAACTTAATAAGAAGGAAATAAGAGGAAACCAACATAAGAAAACCATATTAAAACGGAACCACTGAAATGAAGTAATTGTTCATACCTAAAAACCTAGAACATGCAGATTTCAGCCATATAAGGTTCTGCGACGAAGGTAAATTCCACAAAATCAAAAGCCAAGACCAAACCAAACAACACTTACAAGTTTTTTATGCAAGAAAACATCAGAACAACCAGATCTTGTCCCAAAATCATATATAGGCACAAAGAAAAAAAAAAAAAAAGAAAGACCTCGAAAAGCGGGAAAACGAGAAACTAACCTGCAACGCTTTAACGAAGTTCTTACTTCTCTCCATAGAGACCTCATCGAAGGTCATCGCCGGATTCTCGGGACGTAATTGCTGCATTTCGACTTCTCCGACGCTGAGATTTGCAGAGAAAAACTACGAATTTGTAGAAACCCTAGCGATGAAGGAATAAACACAAAGAGAGAACATAAATAACGGTTAGATAGGCATTAGTTTTTAGGTGGGAAAGCTAACCAGAGAGTGTGTTGAGAGAGAGAGAGAGAGAGAGAGAGAGAGGAAGAGTGGTGTCGAAGCGATTCCGGAAAATGCGTTGTAGCAATGAAGGAGCAGTGACAGGTGTTTCACGATGATTGATTGGTTAGTTATGCAGTTTGGTAGCTCGACTCTTTTGAGACTTAAGCAATCTGTGCGTGCTGGTTGGTTCCAACAAATAAATAAATAAATGCAATAAAATAATAATAATAATAATAATATAAAAAATAATAATATTTTTAATAGAAAATGATCAATCATATATTTGTTGACCATAAGCACCAAGGGATGGAATGGGTTGGGTTAAATGGGTAACCCGCCCTGACCTTAATGTTAATGTTCGGCTCAACTCGCCCGTTGTTATTTACTTATGTTTTAAATATATATTTTATGTATAAATTTATATTTTATAAATAAATATATTTAAAATATTAAAGATTTAATTTAAAAATTATTTATTTATTTATTTTTAAAAGAACCTTGTAATCAGTCGAATTTGCCCCAATAGAATTAGGAGCGAGTTTGGTATTAGGGGGCTCCTTTAGGAGGTTAGGATTCATCAAAACCCACCCCGTTGCCATCCCTATAAACACGCGGCTAAAACTCTTAAAACGTTATCATTATAAAGATAAATATCATGGTTGGCTTCAATTTATTTGTAATTTATCGTTCTAAAAGCATTTTAAAGGCATTCAAATCATCTAAGATCTTTCCCCTAAAACAAGATTTAAAGAATCAGCCTTGTTTATATCGGGATCGGTCAAGACTGGTCTAGTCTCAAGCCATGATACAAACAAATGTATCATGAGATTTTAGATCAGATTGATAGATTGATCGGTAAAGTCAGTCCATTTTTTGTTTTTGTTTTTGTTTTTTTTTTTTTTATTTATGAATTGGACGGTCCAGACCGATATCGATTTGGACCAGTTTGGCACCGACTGATATCACGTGTCCAGCCGATCCAAATTTTTTTAAGTTTGAAATTTAAACAGCTAATCCATTTTTTGTACCAGACAGTACCTCTAATCTTTAATCTGGACCGGTCCAATCTCCAGTCGAAAACCTTTAACGTTGCCATAAAGGGAAGGAACAGTTACCAATGAAAACCAACCACATAAACCTAACATCAACAATTCCACGTGATTTTTAAAAATAATAATAATTGGTGTTCACAATGTATAAACCTAATTTGCTGCAGTCAGGCCAATCCATGGTCCATCCAATGGAATGAAAAGGATAATCAGGCTATTGGCCCTATTTCCCAAATCACTAACAACTGTTCCTTGAGCAACTAAAATTCTAAAAACCCTAGAAAAGTATGAATTCTTAGAAAACTGAATTCTGAATTCTCACTATCTTGAATTTTTTAAAAACTTTCCTTCTAAGTGCCATTGAAACTGAATGGGGATTTTCTAATTTCTCCATCTGCAATTGAAACTAAATGGGGAATTGCCAATTTCCTCATTCCATCTGACTTGATTTTACAGGATTATCTTGATGGATGCACAACTATGAAAGCATTTTACTTCAAAAAAATCAAGAAAATCAAAGACTTAAAGAGAGTTGATTTCCCATATTCTGTCCAGTATCAGCCACATTGAGAATAAATGTTCTATAGCTAAATGACCACAAATTTGGACTCGTGATCCAAACCTTACCCACCAATGTCATCTTCTTTCCAACTTCCAAGAGCGGCGATTCCGCCACGGTAACGAGTCCCATCGTGGAAAATAACAAGCATCCTTGGCTAGCAAATTCTTTCACCCATGACATCAAAATTCTTCTCCAAAAAGACTTCAACAATTTTCGCCTCCAGACATCTTAAAGACCAAGAGGGAAGAAAATAGAACAACGCATGTGTTCTGGTTAGCACAGGTCACAACTTCAATAAGGAAATACTTTTTTTGAGGTAAGAGAGGGAAATTTCATTAAAATCCAGGATTTACTAAACAAATGGATATGAATATGGAACAAAGAACATATGTATTCAACACTTATACTATACAAATATACAATGTGTTTGAAGGACTAAAAGACTATTTCGACCAGACTAGGTGAACAAGGTTTCAGTTGGCTATCATGTGCTTGTTACTTCAAACTCGAAACAAGTATATGCCCACAAAAACTTTAGTCTAGTTCATATGTGAGTCAATTCTGTTTTGGATGTGGACAATTACTCTGTAATCACAATGTATACACCGAAATTTTGAATCTTGTCAGCGATTGAAAATCTTTTGTCGAGCACCAGCAGCATATTTCCAAACAAAAGTTATTGTGAAAGCCAGGTAGTACCTCATCCAAATGGCATTCATCAGGAATGGCATGGGATTCGTGACTGAAGAGGAAGAAATTTCGAAGAACGTCGGTTTCGCAGTCGAGGGGCAGCCAAGAGATTGAATTAATTCTTCTACAGACAGTACTTGGAACTTTGGAGGTGAATTGAGAGCGATGTTCTCAACTCGGTGCTCATAGATCTTCCCATTCTTATCTAGTTTGTACTCAGAAGTTCCATCAAATCGGCCACGACTCTCCCATGGGACTCGAGGGATGCCGTGGGCAGTCCAACGGACCATTATGACACTCTCAACAGGCTGCCATACACTAATGATATCAACCCATAAAGCCTTGAAAAATATCCTCCCATTGAATCGTAGAGCCCAGAAGATCGATTTGTAGTTGTCAATGCCGACAAAGGTGTTGAGAGGATCTTTGAAGACAATGTCATCCCTACACAAGTCACAATGATATTAGAATCATACACCATGGAAGCATGTCAGAAATCTCTACTTTAGGTACAACTTACTATCCCAGTTTCTGAGTGCCTAGAATTAAACTTGATGAACATTTACATCAATTGCTTTGAATCAGCGCATGTTTCATGGTGAACAAAGGTCAAGTTGAGATCATAACTATTATAATTATGGTAATCTAGAAGCTAACTGATTCATGCAAAAACAAATGTCAAATAAAAAGCCAACTAGTAAGAACTGAAGAGGTGTTACTAAAAAAATATCATTTCAATGAATTCCACGGCGAAATCCATTCTCAAATAGATCGAACAAACAAACATGAAAATGATGGAGGTATTCCTTGAATGGTAAGCATTGGACAACATTGCATGAGCTCAAGGGATGTAGATACATTCTTGTTTGCAAGACGAAATCAAACATGTAAGCAAGTTTTGATGAACAGTACAGATGATATCTTCCTTCACTGTTCACTTTTCTTGGTTCAAACTGGAATTTACATGTATATGCGTTATCGTATAACCTTCCAATGCTTAAAACTTGATCAACCACATGGAAAACCATCTTAAAACACATTCGAAGAACCTTACTCCTACTTCCACTGTTATGATATCAAAACCGTTAATGAAATAGAAGATTGGTTAATGTAACTGCCGTCTCGAAGACAGATAGAAGAGGATGGTTGTTTTAAGTTAGCAGCCAGATTAACAATCCGTTAATACTTCTATCCTAGCTAGCCCATTGTAAACTCTTTGAGCACTTAAAGTGTGGCCCTCTCTACCTTATTTCTATAAGTTTATAAACTGGTTTACCAATAAAGAAGTGCTTCTGTCCTGAATCCTGATCGCTGATTATGAATCAACTGATAGAGAAGAACTTACTTAGTTTTTTGGCGGATTGACCGATTGAGTGGTACTAGTTGATCAAAGAACTGGAGAAAATGCTAAATGCAAAACTAGAATTGTAGAGGGATACCTCGGAGTATAAGCGTCCCGAAAGAAGTTGAATAAGAAATGAATATATATGAAATGCAACTGAAGTGAAAACACACTTATAGGACCGAGACAACAGCAAGGATTGAAAACCAAAAGATCTCAAAAAGTAACCATTTCCTATATCTTTCCTTGATCTTTCATAAGAAGGGAAAGATTGAGGACAATGCTCATATAAGTAGAGTTAATAGTGGAAAGTAGGATTTGCTTCTGGATTGTAACATGACCTGTGCATTTGGTAAACTAATAGAATGCTTTACGTTACATGAATGAGGGAGTGTGAAGCCTAAAAGGGTTGGCAGTGACCCAAATGAGTTTCCAGTAACAATACAAATTCATCAGGGATCAAGCCTGAGCCTTTGTCTCTTTCCATTGATTATGGATGAATTGGGCTAATATTCAAGGTGCCTTAATGTATGTTTGCAGATAATGTGGTTTTGGTCAATCAAACCAAAAGCAGAAAATACAAGACTAGAATTGTGGATAACGTGGAATCAGAAGATTCAAAATAAGTCGACTTAAGAGTGAATACAGACTTTAGTACAAATGGCAACAACGTTAAAGTGACAGAAAGAATTGAGAATAAGGAGATTCTTAAAGTAGCCACTTATGTAATCTTGCAAGAACTCAAACATCTGCAATTACCTTACAATCTACTCATCTAACTACACCAACATCTATAATATTAGTATTAACTCAGATTACTTATAGTTGACATGAGAATATCGAATATGTAGTAGCCCTTACTAATACTACTTGTGATGATTGCACAAACAATGATGGTGTTTTTATATGGAGGTAGGAAAAAATGCAGCTCCTCAGCCTAGAAAGTTCTTAAACTACATGAAATGGACTTCTCTTCATTTCGCATTTCGCTGGCCATCAAGGCTCTTACTCCTTGATGGGATGAAATTCTTAAAAATGACAAAGGAGACTCGGTAAAAGGTCATCAAAAAGAAATTAACCCACAATGTAAGGAATCGAAAAAAGGATTGAATAAAGAGGCAAAGATGGGTTAGAAGGTATATCATGTGAAATCCAGTCTTAAAGTGTGGAACAAGAGTGAATTTGGGGCATTGGGTGACAGAAAGAGGTCTTACACGGAAGTTATAGGACGTCTTGATAGAGCCGAACAAGTTCGCCTCCTTTTGAGGTCGGAAATTGAAGAGAGATCGAAGGCCAGATATGAGCTTAAGACGGTCTTTATGTAGGAAGAGATTAGTTGGAGACAGAAATCAAGGGCAATCTGGATTAAGGAAGGGGATGAGAACACTAGATTTTTTCATAAGGTTGCTCTTGGTAGAGTCAAGTCTAATTTGATTTATGGGGTTCAAGTGGATGGGGAGTTTATTGAGGATCCTAATCGTATTGTATCCAATATATGTGAGTTCTATTCTAACCTATATAGTTCTGATCAAGAGTTCTGCTTCGATATTTCTCATCTTAGGGGTGTTAGTCTATCTAATGATCAGCAAGTTTGGCTCGAGAGACCTTTCGATGAACAGGATATCAGGTCAGCTGTTTGGGGGCTAGATCGAGATAAAGCCCCGGGCCCGGATGGATTCACAATTGCTTTCTTCTAGAATTGTTGGGATACGGTGAAGGATGATCTCGTGGGGGTCTTTGATGGGTTCTTTGAAGGGGGGGTTGTCAATAGGATGACCAACGCTACGTTCATTGCGTTGATTCTTAAGAAGCAAGAAGCTCAGGAGATTAAGGACTTCAGACTGATTAGACTCACGACTAGCCTCTATAAGATTATCGCCAAAGTTCTGTCCATGCATTTGAGGGAGGTGATCGGTAGCATTGTATCGTCTTCTCAGAGTGCTTTTATTGTGGGTCGACAGACCCTTGATAGTGCTTTGATTGCCAACGAAATAGTGAAGGAATGGCAAACAGGGGGTAAGACGGGGATGGTGTGTAAACTTGATCTTGAAAAGGCCTATGACAGAGTGGAATGGCAGTTTTTGGATCAGGTCCTCCAATGGAAAGGTTTTGGGGATAGATGGCGGAGGTGGATTGCAGAATGTGTTAGTCATGTTGTCTTTTCCTTCTTGTGGAATGGTGGTGTTCATGGCCAGGTCGAATCCTCGCAAGGTTTAAGACAAGGTGACCCTCTATCTCCCTTCCTATTCACTTTTGTGGCTTATGTGCTGAGTTCATTTCTTGTTAAAGCCGAGGAGCTGGGTTTGATTGAGGGGTTTAGAGTGGGGAGGGATCAGATCTCTATTTCGCACCTCCAATATGCGGATGATACACTCCTATTCCTACAGGATGTTGAGGTTCAATCCTTCTAGATCAAGTCAATCATTAGGTGTTTTGAAATGGTGTCCTGCCTGAGGGTCAATTTTGACAAGAGCAGTCTTCTCGGCATTAATATAACCCCGGTTTGTGTTGGGCTCTTTGCGTCGGTTCTCGGGTGTCGAGTCGAGTCTTGGCCACTTTGATATCTAGGTCTCCTTTGGGGGGTAACCCTAAGTCCTTGAGCTTTTGGGATCCGGTGTTAGATAGGGTAGCGCAGAGCCTTGCGTCTTGGAAGAAAGGGTATTTGTCCTTTGGTGGGCGGATTACTCTTTTTAAGGCGGCTCTTGCTAACATTCCAGTTTACTATATGTCCATGTTTAAAGCACCATGCAGGATTGTGTGTACTCTGAAAAAACTCCAGAGAGATTTTCTTTGGGATGGGAAATGCCATAGAAAATGTCACCTAATTAAGTGGGAGTCTGGTTGTCTGAGGAGGGAGGAAGGTGGCTCAATTTGGGAAACATCTCTTATCATAACTCGGCACTTTTAGGCAAATGACTATGGAGGTTTAGTAGGGAGAGGGATGCCCTGTGGCATACAGTAGTTCATAGTAAGTATGGGTCTCATGAAAATGGTTGGGACTGTAACCCCTCTGCTAGATGCTCCTCCTTTAGTGTTTGGAGGGTCTTCCGCTCTTTCTTCCACATACTCGATTCCGGTTAAGGGATGGGACTCATGGCTTTGGCACGACCTCTGGTAGAGGGACTCCAGTTTGGCTATTCGTTTTCCTCGTTTATTCTGTGTCACTACTTCCAGGGATGCTTCGGTTTCGGAGGTTCTCTCTTGGTCGTCTTCTAGTCTTGTCTGAAATTTTGCATTCAGAAGAGACCTGAGGGAGGTTGAGCTTGTACAGTTATGGGATTTTTTTGAGGATTTGCGTGATGTGTTTATTGGCCTTGACTGTCCGGACTCAAAGATTTGGTCTCCCTATAGTAACGGCCTCTTCTCGGTGAAATCTTTTCGTTCGATCCTTCGGCCTCACCCATTGGCTCCTATTCCTTTCCCTCATCGTAGTGTGTGGTGTTCTTTCATTCCTCCCAAAGTGAAGGCCTTTGCTTGGTCCGCTATTCTACACAAGATTAACACTAGCGATCGGTTGCAGAGGTGGCAGCCAGGGTGTGCTTTATCCCCTCATATGTGCTTTCTGTGCAGGGAGTGGGGAGAGCCCGTTGATCATCTACTGCTCTGTTGCTTCAGAGATTTGGTCTTTCTTCCTCCAGCGGATCGGAGTGGTTTGGGTTATGCCACGGGATATTGGTGACCTTCTTAGTCAGTGGAGATTCCCATGTTTGGGTTACAAAGGTAAGCTTATGTATCATGGAGTTTGGAAGGCGGCATTATGGGTTATCTGGGGTGAGAGGAAGGCTAGGATTTTTTATGACAGGAGGAGATCCTTAGCTTCTCTCATCGACTCCATTTGCAGTATGGTGTGTTCTTGGAT
>JAUPMG010000009.1:3260750-3271153 GCA_031762675.1 Pachysandra terminalis
TATATAATTGTACACATATCATCAATCGAGTAGAACTCGAGATGCCTACTTATTTTATAGAATCCATACTCACCTTGATTCTTGAGCAACCCAATCATTTCTTCTTCTCCAAGTTCTTTCTTTCTTTCCCTCTTTCTCTCTTCTTTCTCTCTTCCTAACCTTCTCTCTTCCTAACCAAAGACAACATTTTGCTAACCTTACTCTCTCTCTCCTGGCCCATGTGTCACTCATCCACACCCCCTACTTTACCATCTCACATCCTAGCCACTCATTCCTATTACCCAATCCAAGCCCTTGATTTATAACTACCCAATCCCAATCATTCACCTCAAGGCAACTCCTATTTACAACAATGCCATTAATGAAATTACTTAAAAGATAACTAACCTATATCTCACTAGGACCATAAAAAATCACACAGTAGGTATCACATGGTCAGATTTACTCTAATTGTCAATCAACTTGACAGATAGGCTTATATAATAAATATATTAAATTTAAACATTCTTTTAAATGATTCATGCCGTTACAAAATGACCAATCATAGATTTGTTATAGGGAATGCTGCATGAAAATGCTACACACCATAATCACCTGACTAAAGCTCTTAAAATATCTCATTAACAAGACAATATCAGGTTGAGTCCAAAAAAAAACCATAATCACCTGACTAAAGCTCTTAAAATATCTCATTAACAAGACAATATCAGGTTGAGTCCAAAAAAAAAAAAAAACACGGTTGGCTCCAATTTGTTTGTCCGTTACCAGTGAGGATGCTGCTGCATAATCACCCCTGGTTTCCAAATTAATAGTAGCACTATCAGGGGTGGCAATGGGTCGGGTGACCAGCCCGGTCTGATCAACTCGTCTTTATGATTAGGTGGGCTTGAGCAAGGATAAGTGGCCCGTAAGTCTGGACCGGGTTGAAATTTAAGGCCCGATCAATTTTTCGAATCATGTTCGAATTTATATTAGGTTAGCCATGGCCCGGCCCAACATTAATAAATAATATTTTTTTTTACTTAAAAGTCTATTTTCATCTTGTAGTTGTAGTTTAGCAGAGAGAGGCCCACATTCTTTTCATGGAGACAATAGCAACAAAATAGATGCACCTTTGAGGCCAAAGATCGAGGCAGGTTCGAACCAACATAAATAATGTTATAATGGATTGTAAGTCCGGCCCGAGCCCATTGCCACCCTACAAAGGATAAGCTTTGGACGGTCATAGGTCAGAGTTCTCATGCTTCTATGTTCCAAAAGCATTTCTAACCGCTAGTCAAGCCAAACCAAGGTCTATCCAATTAAATCAATCTTTTCCCAAATCATTAACATCTGTAAATAAAATCCTAAACAACAGAAATTCTAAAAACCCTAGAAAAGTATGAATTCTTAGAACATTGAATCCCAAATTCTCACTATCCTGAAGTTTTTCCTCATTCCATGTGAATTGATTTTACTGGATTATCTTGGATGTATGCACAACTCCTTTAGTTCTGAAAGCATTTTACTTCAAAAAAAATCAAAGACTTGAAGAGAGTTGATTTCCCATATTCTGTCCAGTATCAGCCACAACGAGAATACATGTTCTACATAGCTAAAATGAACAAAATCCAAACCTTAACCACCAATGTCATCTACTTTCCAACTTACAAGAAGTAGGCAACATGTCTCGAGGGCGATCTGCCATGGTAATGCGCCCCATCGTGGAAAATAACAAGCATCCTTGGCTAGCAACTTCTTTCACCCATGACATCAAAAATCTTCTCCAAAAAGACTTCAACAATTTTTGGCTCCGGACATCTTAAAGACCAAGAAGGAAGAAAATCGAACAACATATGTGTTCTGGTTACCACAGGTCACAACTTCAATAAGGAAATACTTTTTTTGAGGCAAGACAGGGAAGTTTCATTCAAATCCAGGATTTATTAAACAAATGGATATGAATATGGAACAAAGAACATATGTATTCAACACTTGTACTATACAAATATACAATATGTTCGAGGGACTAAAAAGATTATTTCGACCAGACTAGGTGAACAAGGTTTCGGTTGGCTATCATGTGCTTGTTACTTCGAACTCACTCTAAACAAGTATATGCCCACAAAAACTTTAGTCTAGTTCATATGTGAGTCAATTCTGTTTTGGATGTGGACAATTACTCTATAATCACAATGTATATACCGAAATTTTGAATCTTGTCAGCGATTGAAAATCTTTTGTCGAGCACCAGCAGCATATTTCCAAGCAAAAGTTATTGTGAAAGCCAGGTAGTACCTAATCCAAATGGCATTCATCAGGAATGGCATGGGTTTCATGACTGAATAGGAAGAGATTTCGAAGAACGTCGGTTTCGCAGTCGAGGGGCAGCTGAGAGATTGAACTAATTCTTCTACAGACAGTACTTGGAACTTTGGAGGTGAGTTGAGAGCGATATTCTCAACTCGGTGCTCATAGATCTTCCCATTCTTATCTAGTTTGTACTTGGAAGTTCCATCAAATCGGCCACGACTCTCCCATGGGACTCGAGGGATGCCATGGGCAGTCCAACGGACCATTATGACACTCTCAACAGGCTGCCATACACTAATGATATCAACCCATAAAGCCTTGAAAAATATCCTTCCATTGAACCGTAGAGCCCAGAAGATTGATTTGTAGTTGTCAATGCCGACGAAGGTGTTGAGAGGATCTTTGAAGACAATGTCATCCCTACACAAGTCAAAGGGAAGATATTAGAATCATACAACATGACAGAATGTTGGAAATCTCTACTTTAGATACAACTTACGAGTTACCATCCCAGTTTCCGAGTGCCTAGAATTAAAATTGATGAACATTTATATCAATTGCTTTGAATCAGCACATGTTTCATGGTGAATAAAGGTGAAGTTGAGATCATAACTATTATAACTATGGTAATCTAGAAGTTAACTAATTCGTGCAAAAAAAAAAAGTCAAATAAAAAGCCAATTAGTAAGAACTGGAGATGTTTCTTAAAAAAATATCATTTCAATGAATTCCACAGCGAAATCCATTCTCAAATTGATCCAATAAACAATTTATATGTGGCGGAGGCATTCCTTGAAAGGTAAGCATTGGACAACATTGTATGAGCTCAAGGGATGTAAATACGTTCTTGTTGCAAGACGAAATCAAACACGTAAGCAAGTTTTGATTACTGTTGATTGTGGAAGAACGTTTTGATGAACAGTACAGATGGTTCCTTGCTTCACTGTTCACTTTTCTCAGTGCAAACTGGTATTTACATGTATATGTGTTATTATATAACCTTCCAATGCTTAAAACTTGATCAACCACATACAAAAACATCTTAAGACACATTCGAAGAACCTTACTCCTACTTCCACTGTTATGATACCAAAACCGTTAATGAAATAGAAGACTGGTTAATGTAACTGTCGTCTCAAAGACAGATAGAGGAGGATGGTTGTTTTAAGTTAGCAGCCAGATTCACAGTTCGTTAATACTTCTATCCTAGTTATCCCAGTGTACACTCTTTGAGCACTTAAAATGAGGTCCTCTAACTTATTTCTATAAGTTTATAAACTGTTTTACCAATAAAGAAGTGCAGTCCTGAATCCTGATCGCTGATTACAGATGAACTGATAGAGAAGAGCTTACCTGGTTTTTTGGCGGATTGACCAATTGAGTGGTACTAGTTGATCAAATAACAGGAGTAAATGCAAAACTAGAATTGTGGAGGAATACCTAGGAGTATAAGGGTTCCAAAATAAGTTGAATGGGAAATGAATATATACGAAACACAATTGAAGTGAAAACACATATAGGACTGAGACAACAGTAAGGATTGAAAACCAAAAGATCTCAAAAAGTAGCCACTTCCTATATCTCGCCTTGATCTTTCATAAGAAGGGAGAGATTGAGGACACTGCTCATATAAGTAGCGTTAATAGTGAAAAGTCGAATTTGCTTCTGGATTGTAACATGATCTGTGCATTTGGTAAACTAATAGAATGATTTATATTACATGAATGAGGGAGTGCAAAGCCTAAAAGGGTTGGCAGTGAGACAAATGAGTTTCCAGTAACAATACGATTACATCAGGGATCAAGCATGAGCCTTTATCTCTTACCATTGATTATGGCTGAATTGGGCTCATATTCAAGGTGCCTTTAAGTATGTTTGCAGATAACATGGTTTTCATGAACCAAAATAGAGGCAGAAAATACCAAACTAGAATTGTGGAGGGATATCGTGGAATCAGAAGATTCAAAATAAGTCGACTTAAAAATGAATACAGACTTTAGTACAAATGGCAACAAAGTTAAAGTAACAGTAAGAATTGAGAATATGGAGATTAGACACTTATGTAATCTTGCAAGAACTGAAACATCTGCAATTACCTTACAATCTAATCATCTAACTTCACCAACATCTGTAATATTAGTATTAACTCAGATTACCTATAGCTGACAAGAGAATGTTGGATATGTAGTAGCCCTTACTAATACTAATTGTGAGGATTGCACAAACAATGATGGTGTTTTATATGGAGGTAGGAAAAAATGCAGCTCCTCAGCCTACAATTTTTTTTTTTTATTACGTGGTACCCCCGACACCACTTTGTGGGGACGGGGTAAAACCCCTGATACATGACCCCACCCACAAGAGCCATATATCTGATAGCCCAGGAACTCGAACCTGGGACCTCCAGTTCTTGAGATGGAATGCCTGCCAGTTGAGCTAACCCATGTGGGTTAGCCTAGAAAGTTGTTAACTACATGAAATGGACTTTTCTTCATTTCTCTGAGCATCAAGGCTCTTACTCCTTGATGGGATGAAATGCTTAAAAAAGACAAAGGAGACTCGGCAAAAGGCCATTGCAAGAAAATAATAGTTAAAAGATCATCATATTTGACGACTGTCATTAAATACGATAGAACTAAATTACACATTATATATCGGGTTTACGCAGATGTAGGAGGCTGCCCACATAATTAAACATAATTCTGTATTGGATGAATGGTCTGGATTGGCCAAATCATTCCTCCATGTGGCAGAAAACCTACTGTCTCGCCAGGATATCAAACCTGATACCAATACCAAGAAAGCTATTCTGAACAAATTAAAACTTAAAATTTATTCTGAAGCCTTCGAATATAAAGATTAACAAGTGCTCATCTCTTGATTAGGTCATAACCTAAACATCACACTGATCAGAGGATCAAACTCTCAAATAATAAACATTCTTTGCAAGACCAGAGTCTAGAGCTACATCGTCCATGAAAAACCTATCTAAGCGTCCCATCCAACACACAGCAAAGATTAAATGATGAGCAGAAATTGATCAGTTACTCATATAGTTCAATTATATAAAGCATCGGTAAATATTGGTATTCCTAACACAGTCTGCAAACGAAAAAGGGGTTAAAATCAAGATCCTGATCCTCCAAAGGCACGCAATTTAACTACGAATCGAGAGAAAAAGTACAATCAAATTGAACCTGTAAATATCCAAACTCAATTCTCGATAGAACAGCTCGGGAAATTCCTCCCTCAATGTCCGAATCGCATATCCCGTATTTACGTAGTAATTCTGCTTCTCTTGGTCCGCTTTATTCTGTTTTGACGGCGATGAACTGCGCTTCACCGGAGCGGAAAATTGCCGAGAAAGCCTGATATTCTCTTCGAAATCAGAAACCTTAACCTCGCAATCTTTGATGCTCGCACAAACCCTAACCCTAATTCCAATCTTCTCTTTACCTATAGAGCTTCTAAACGTATTACTGCTTCTAGGTTTTGATCTACGGAAAAGCTTGGTACCGTTTTCTCCACGTATGCCACTGGAAATGGATGAAATTTCCGGAGAAATGACGATTAAAGCCATCGGAAAACGAATTCCGGTAAGGTTGGTGCCCGGGAAACCGCGTAATCAGAGGAAAACAATATTGCCGCGAAACTGAGCGAATATTTGGAGAATTCTTCTTCTTCGTTCAGACTTCAGACGTGAGATTGTAACTTTATATCTCTGGGTGCCACGTCAGCGATTCTCCAGAGAAAAAATGACTGGATATCTGGAATTATCAGATAATTACGAGGAAATAATTTGATTGGCTCATTACTTCGATTCATTGACCTCACAACCGACCTCTCTATATATATATGACGTGTACTAATCAGCACAGTCCACGAATCACATCGTAACTTGATCTGTTTGGAGAGCATTTTTTCTGAAATTTTGTCGGAAAGATTTGCTCCACCCGTGTTGAAATGCTTATACTCTGCGTTGCATTGGGTACAAACATTTCAACACGAGGTACACCAAATCGTCCAGGTTTGTAGATCAGACAAAATGCTCTCATCTGATTGACCCGAGTGGTTTATAGGACCCCATGGGATCCCAACACAGAGGCTCCCGGTCCACAGGTTGGAGGGATCCGTATGGAAACATGTAACATAAGTGAGAAAAAAGAGAAAGGAAGCAAAATCGCTGTAATATTTAGACCAGAGCATGATATCTCCATATACTTGGACAGAATCCTTGATGATCACTTGCCTGAGGAGCTAGAAGCAGGCAATCCCAAGAAGTTTTTTGGTCCATTAGTTCCATTCATCTTCGAGGCTGTCGATGCTACCGGAGCTGCCTTTGGCAAGGATGATTGTTGTAGAACTGTACCTGCAGGAAACATATGTTTACATTACAAAGTTATAGTTTCCAAATACAGAAGTTTCTGCCAAGGGGTTTAATTAGCTTAGGACCTTTATTCTGCATTTTTTTGATAGAAGCAAACATCGGCGTGGCCGATGAGTCACGTCGCACATCTAGACCTCCATTAGACATATTTGGAAACGGTTTTACAAAACATTTATTTGTCTTAATCCCCATGTCTTATATTACCAGCAGGAATTTTAGGTATTTCAATCAGATGAGCCAAATCATATCTTGATGTCCCATGTGATTAACTACTATTAAATTGTGTTAGGCCCAAGCCCAAGAGCAACAAGCCCACCTGGAGTAGAACTTCCCCTCAAAACCTGCTTATCAGAGAAGGGAACCCACCACTTATATGCTCAAACACTCCACATCACTTTTCCAATGTGGGATTCTAAACTTCTCACCCAACTACTCCACCTAGCGGGCAGGGCGTACACACCTCAAATCCCGAGTGTATTCTGCACCCTAACAATCTCTCCTCGACATGCATGCTAGGTGCTCATACAAGTTTGGGCAGCACTCGGGAGATATCCCGCAACGTCCCAAGCCGAACCATCGGCTCTGATACCAATTGTTAGGCCCAAGCCCAAGAGCAACAAGCCCACCTAGGGTAGAACTTCCCCTCAAAATTGGCTTATCAGGGAAGGGAATCCACCACTTATATGCTCAAACACTCCACATCATTTTTCTAATGTGGGACTCTAAACTTCTCACCCAACTACTCCACCTAGCGGGCAGGGTGCACACACCTCAATTCCCGAGTATATCCTGCACCCTAACAAATTGTCCAAAAATACCTCATATTATCGTAAACTAATAGGGACTCCAAATATTTTGATTTCAGACCTTATCCAATTACACATGCAGATACTGAAGGTTGTAAACGAATCAGATCACGTATCTTGATGCATACGAACCCGAATCTGCAACGGAAGATCTCTATCGAATCGAATGTCGTCTCATGTCGGTATGTGTGATTACTAGAACCACAGAATGGTATCCACACTCAAAACGACCAAATCTCAAGTATAGGAATCTAATAGCAAAACCAGATCTCTAATGAAAGAAGAGATGAAGAGAGAGAGAGAGAGAGAGAGAGAGAGAGAAAGAGAGAGAGAGATTCTCTAGGGTTGGATCAATCGTGTGAAGCATGTAGAAGGGAAGAGAGTCTTATATCTATAGAAGATTCAACTCAACTCCAACTAAGACTCTTATCTCCTAAACAATAGGAGAGAGCCAAACCATACTTGATCCATGGCCTAATATGGACATTCCAACCAAGTGGGACCCGGGTCGGTCCAGCTCAAGTGGGCCAACTGGGTCGACCCATATAATAAATCCAACAGATACATTTGCCAGTTTCACTGGTGATGACTTATATATGATATCCAACATATAAAAACACATAGAAATAAGACTTATTAGAGCAATAGACAAAAGCTAACAGACATTCCAAATATGATATGATTTGGCATCTGTCAAAAAGGAAATTTATCTATCATAACACGCCGTCTACGTCAAACCAAAATTTTAACAATTTAGATCAGAAAAAATAAAAGGTGGGACTCAGAATTCTCAAGTCATGCACACATTAGCATGAACACAGAAGGATAATTCATTGAAGGGTTATCTTTGCCTATATAAGGTAGATAGCCCTTAAGTTCTTAACACATTAGAAAAAAAGAGCAAAAACCATACCTTGCTTGAAATGGCATCCCAGTCACCCCTCTCACTAGTACTAATCTCCTCACTGATGCTTATACTAGTGGTGGGTTCTGATGCGGCAGGAATCGCTATCTACTGGGGTCAGAATGGAAATGAGGGAACCTTGGCAGAGACTTGTGCAACAGGGAACTATAAATTTGTAAACATGGCTTTCCTTCCCACATTTGGCAATGGCCAGACTCCCATGATCAACCTCGCCGGTCACTGCGACCCATATACTAACGGTTGCACTGGCTTGAGTGATGATATCAGAGCTTGTCAAAAGAAAGGTATTAAGGTGATGCTTTCTATCGGAGGAGGTGCAGGGAGTTACTACCTTACCTCCTCTGAGGACGCTAGGCAAGTCGCAACGTACCTGTGGAATAGCTTCTTGGGTGGGAAGAATTCATCTTCAAGACCACTTGGGGATGCTGTTTTGGATGGAATTGACTTCGACATAGAGGGCGGGACAAACCAACACTGGGACGATCTTGCAAGATACCTCGCGGTGTATAGCAAGCAAGGTAAGAAGGTGTACTTGACTGCAGCTCCCCAGTGTCCTTTTCCTGATGCGTGGATCGGAGGTGCCCTTAAGACAGGTCTCTTTGATTATGTCTGGGTTCAGTTCTACAACAATCCACCATGTCAGTACACTTCTGATAATGCTGGAAATCTTGAAGATGCATGGAAGCACTGGATCTCAGCCGTCCCTGCCACCAAGATTTTTCTAGGACTACCGGCAGCACCTCAAGCCGCCGGAAGTGGCTTCATTCCTGCCACAGACCTCACTTCAGAAGTACTTCCAGCCATCAAGGGTTCTAGCAAGTATGGAGGTGTCATGCTGTGGTCCAAGTATTATGATGACCTCACCGGTTACAGTTCCTCCATCAAGAGCCATGTCTAGATTATGTGTTCCTCTTCTTCATTGCTATATGTGAATAAATTTCAATTAGTAAATTATCCATCCATCCATCCTATGCATCCTCCATTATCATATATAATAAATAGACATATTTTGACCATTTAGAATGTGTTTTATCAGAACATAATCTAATAACTATATGAAGCAGGTATAGCTCCTTATGTTGCTTGACAGTCAAATGTTGCCGTGTTAAGTATCTGCTGACCCCGAAAATTGCTAAAGTTCTTTGACTCAGTCCGAAACCGAGTCAGATTGTCTGATCTAGAAAATCTGACTCGAGTTCAGATGAGTCAGATCAGACAATCCAATATGGATCGTCCAACACCCCTACAAAAAATTTATAATTTAAAAATAAAAGGGCGGGGAATGTTGGATCAGCGATTCAGCTCGGTATACTGGGATAATTCCCGATCCGATACCGAGTTTAAACACTATAGTTAAGACCATTTGGTCCATCCCAGGAGACTCTCTGATAAAAATCGCCTAATCAGTAGCCAAACATAGACCTATACCATAAAAACATACACATTCTTGTTAATTTGGACCTTAATGGATCCAAGTCGAAATTATTAAAGAAGAAAATTAAGCTTGATTGGATGATCTTAGTATACAAGTTCTCTTATTATGTACAATGTTCTGATGTTTTGTTATGAAATCTTCTTGATAGAGCATACTGATTGGATTAACAAGTATGACAAGTACAGACTATCTCACATACACCTCTCTGATGAACTCAGTTTATGGACAATACAAAATCAACAAATACATAGTGTAAGAATTTTCAGACTTGACAAAGCCAGATTTTAGATTATATTGTTTGAACTAATCTAGCAATTACAAAAATTTTGTTGCTCTTCACCTTGATTATCTTGGTGACATTGTGGAGTAACTGCATGTGGCATGGGAAGATGGATGGCTGTTAATGGTAAAAGAGCTGTGGTGATTGAACTCCCTCTTCATTGCTTTGTAGACATGATCCAAGCCTTCCTCGATCAACTCCAATACAGCCTGAGGCATTGGTGGTCCATTGATCTCAACTGATCCTTCCAACATCTTCACCACTTCTCCCATTGAAGG
>JAUPMG010000009.1:3271253-3284824 GCA_031762675.1 Pachysandra terminalis
GAATGGAAATGAGGGAACCTTGGCAGAGACTTGTGCAACAGGGAACTATAAATTTGTAAACATGGCTTTCCTTCCCAAATTTGGCAATGGCCAGACTCCGATGATCAACCTTGCCGGTCACTGCGACCCATATACTAACGGTTGCACTGGCTTGAACGATGATATCAGAGCTTGTCAAAAGAAAGGTATTAAGGTGATGCTTTCTATCGGAGGAGGTGCAGGCAGCTACTACCTTACCTCCTCTAAGGACGCTAGGCAAGTCGCGACGTACCTGTGGAATAGCTTCAGGGGTGGGCAGAATTCATCTTCAAGACCACTTGGAGATGCTGTTTTGGATGGAATTGACTTCGACATAGAGGGCAGGACGAACCAACACTGGGACAATCTTGCTAGATACCTCACGGCGTATAGCAAGCAAGGTAGGAAGGTGTACTTGACTGCAGCTCCCCAGTGTCCTTTTCCTGATGCGTGGGTCGGAGGTGCCCTTAAGACAGGTCTCTTTCATTGTCTGGATTCAGTTCTACAACAACCCACCATGTCAGTACACTGCGGGCGATGATGGAAATCTTGAAGACGCATGGAAACAATGGACCTCAGCCATCCCTACTACCAAGATTTTTCTAGGACTACCGGCCGCGCCTCAGCCGCCGGAAGTGGCTTCATTCCTGCCACAGACCTCACTTCAGAAGTACTTCCGGCAATCAAGGGTTCTAGCAAGTATGGAGGTGTCATGCTGGGGTCCAAGTATTATGATGACCTCACCAGTTACAGACTTACAGTTCCTCCATCAAGAGCCATGTCTAGATTATGTGTTCCTCTTCTTCGTTGCTATATGAGAGTAAATTTCAATTAGTAAATCATCCATCCATCCATCCCAAAGCATCCTCCATTATCATAAATTAAAAATAGACATACTTTGACAATTTAGAATGTGTTTTATCAGAAAATAATCTAATAACCATATGAAGCAGGTATAACTCCTTATGTTGCTTGACAGTCAAATGTTGCCCTGTGTCAAGTGTTCAGTATCGGCCAATCCTGAGTCGAATCGGCCGATACAACTCGGGATCGGCTCGGGATGAGTCACGATCCCAAGACGATCCTGAAAATTGCTAAAAGTTTCCAACTCGGTCCGAAACCAAGTCAGATCGTTTGATCCAGACAATCTGACTCGATTTAGGATGAGTCCCTAAAAAACTTTTATGAATAAAAAAATAATAATAATAATAAATAAATAAACTGGGCCATGTTTAACTCAGCCAATCCCCGATTCAATACCAAGTTTAAACACTATAGCTAAGACCATTTGGTTCCACCCAGGAGACTTTCTGATAAAAATCGCCTAATCGGTAGCCAAACACAGACCTATACCATAAAAACATGCACAATCTTATTAATTTGGACCTCAATGGATCCAATGTTAGAATTATTAAAGGACAAAATTAAGCTTGATTGGATGATATTAACAACTCTTTATTTAGTATACAAGTTCTCTTGTTGTGCACAATGTTCAGATGCTTGGTCATGAAATCCTCTTGATAGAGCATACTGATTGGATTAACAAGAACTTGCAATCTTGCATGGCCCTTAATATAACAAGTACAGTACAGACCATCTCTCATACACCTCTCTGATGGACTCAGTTTATGGACAATACAGAATCAACAATCTCATGGTGTAAGAAATTTCAGACTTGACAAACTCATAGATGGTATTGTTTGAATTAATCTAGCATTTACAAAAATTTTGTTGCTCTTCACCTTGATTATCGTGGTGACATTGTGGAGTAACTGCATGTGGCATGGGAAGATGGATGGCTGTTAACGGTGAAGGAGCTGTGGTGATTGAACTCCCTCTTCATTGCTTTGTAGACATGATCTAAGCCTTCCTCGATCAACTCTAATACAGCCTGAGGCATTGGTGGTCCATTGATCTCAACTGATCCTTCCAACATCTTCACCACTTCTCCCATTGAAGGTCTCATCCACACCTCATCTTGGATGCACCAGAAAGCAACTTTCATGGCCGTCACCAGTTCCTCTTCTTCAACTGCCCCTTCTAATCTTTTATCTGCAACTTTCATTGGTCTCCCATTTGTCATCTCCTAGAGAAACCAACAATAATACCATTACTACGATTAGTTGATAAAATATTTATAAAATAATAAAACAATCTAAAAAAATGGTCTAAAATTATGTCATAATTCAAATGACCCAAACCAAGGATTTCAAATCATTGATTCCTGTAAGTGACAAGTCAACTCCTATAACATGTGCAATGACAATTCAAAATCATAAAAATGAAAAAGTGGTATATAACCCCTTAAAATTAAGGACAAGGATCTTCCATTATGAAGATCCCTGATATGCTCCTGTTATGTAAACAGGAGCATAACATGTCCTGGGGTCCACCAGTAACCTGCCAATTTAAAAACCCTAGAAAAGGGTGAACCCTAGGGGGCCCACCACATTAACCGGTTTGGCAGGCCACTAGTTAATGTGGTGGGTCCCCCAGGAGACATGTCATGCTCCTGTTTACATAACAAGAGCACAACACGGGATCTTCATAACAGAAGATCCTGGTTCTAAAATTAAGGGATCACATACATGATAAAAATATGGGAAAAGTAGTATACGACCCCTTAAAAACAAGGGATCACATACACTGTGCAATGAGAACTCAAAACCGTTAAAAAAAAAAGAAAAGAAAAAATGTGGTATATAACCCTTTAAAAACAAGGGGTCAGATAACCTGTGCAATGAGAACTCAAAACCATGGTTTCAAGGATCGGCCGGTACCGGTCCGTACTGGCCGGTTCGGACCGGGACCGGTCCGGTTCCAACCCGCGATACAACCTTTTGTATCGCCGGGTTATGGACCGGCGGTCCGATGACCGGTCCCGCCGCTCCGACAACCGGTCCCTCCGATCCGGCAACTGGTACCGCCGGTCCGGCGACCAATAGCGCCGGTCCGGAAGTTCGGCGACTAGTTCCGGCCGGTCCATTGACCAATACCGCCGGAACCGGACGGGACCGGTCTGGCAACCGGTTCCGGTACTTAAAACCTTGCTCAAAACCATTAAAAATTTTAAAAAATATATTAAAATTAAAATTAAAATTAAAAAAAAAAAAAATGGTATATAACCCCTTAAAACTAGGGATCACAAAAACTGTGCAATCAGAATTCAAAACCATAAAAAATTATTAAAAAAACCGTATATAAACCCTTAAAAACAAGGGATCGCATAACCTGTAACCTGTGCAATGAGAACTCAAAACCATAAAAAAATGGAAAAAGTGGCAATGAGATAGAAGATGCCTTCAGTGAGAGCCACTTATTTCTGGTTTACCCACTTATAGAAGGCCTGTAATATTCAGATTAAAACTAATATAAAGCACAACTAGATAAAAGTCTGGAGGATACCTTAAATGCCCATCCGGGATAGAAGAATTCCTCTGCATCATAGGACATGTCGAAGTTCCTCCTTCCGCCAATGATCTCTAGGAGAAGCATCCCATAGCTGTAAACATCAGCTTTGACAGTAATAGGACGATTACTCACCCACTCAGGCGCCAAGTAGCCTCTAGTTCCTCTAACCATTGTGACAACATGCGAGTGTTCTCTTCCCATCAATTTAGCTAATCCGAAATCCGATACTTTCGGACAGAAATCCTCATCTAAAAGAATGTTTTCCGGCTTGATGTCGCAATGTATAATCCGATTCCGGCACTGTTCATGAAAATATGCAATCCCTTGTGCTGTGGCAACAGCTATACGGAAGCGAGTTTGCCAATCTAGTAGCCTGTTTCGGTTACGATGTGAAGGAAATATCCATTTGTCCAGGGATCCATTTTTCATGAACTCGTACACTAGAAGCCTGTAAATGATCATTTGAAAGATTCAGATGCATAAATAATTTGAATCTTGAAGAACAAGCAAAAAACTTATTGCAGCATCTTAAAACATCCATTGCTGTTTTGTAGCAAATCTCTGAGGCCTAGTTTAGATTTTGAAAGCT
Organism: Pachysandra terminalis; assembly: GCA_031762675.1. Taxonomy (NCBI): domain Eukaryota; kingdom Viridiplantae; phylum Streptophyta; class Magnoliopsida; order Buxales; family Buxaceae; genus Pachysandra; species Pachysandra terminalis. The sequence continues at coordinate 3,275,272 of JAUPMG010000009.1, forward strand.
TTGAAGATTGGTAAGAACAACCATTGCAGTGAATATATATATGCGCGCATATAAAGAAAATGAATGCTAGCAGAACATATTGCTTACCGGTGTGACCCCTCAGAGCAGAATCCGCATAGGCGAACCAAGTTCATGTGATGCATTGAGCCAATGGTGTTAACTTCTGTTATAAATTCCTTTTCTCCATGAGGCAGAACCCTCTCTAGCTTCTTTACTGCAACCAAGGTCATATCTCCAAGGCTACCCTTATAAACACTCCCAAATCCTCCTGTTGAAGAACAGAACAAGAACATGATTAACATAATTATAATTGAGTCAACACAAGCATAATTAAGTCTTGTAGGAGTAGATATTGTTACCTGTTCCAATCAACTGAGAGAAATTGCAGGTTGCGTTCTGCAGATCGCGATAACTGAAATGCAGTGGAGCACCAGACACCATTAAAGATCCTTCAAGAGCTTTCTTTAGACACTTCCTCTTGTTAATGCTATAATATAGCAGAAACAAGAGGAGGCCAATAAGAAGAGTCATGCAGAAAACAATAGGAAGAACCAAAACTTTTGTGCGGCGGCCACTCTCAGACCCTTTCGATGTATCCCCAGATCTTCTGGTATTCCAACCTGTTGTTGAACCATTAGCTGCAACCTTCATGAACAAGGTAGAACCAGGATCCTCAAAACCCCCAAAATCCAAACTCCTCAGAATCCAGCAGTAGGCCTTCTCTTCATTAAGCCCGTAAACCGAAGCAACACAATCGCAATCCGATAGACAAGCGTCGCCACACCTCGATACTGTCGAGACGTCACTGTAATTTGCTACCATTGATGACTCAGAGAAGTAGTAATTGGTCTGTGACACAGTCATGATCTTGAATTGGGATGTTGAATTCTCATGTTGCCTATCACAATTCACTGTCAATGATAAGTTTGCCGAGCAACCACCAGTATCTGCCGCCACCACCAGAGCATTTCCCGGCAAGCAAATACAACTAGCATTGGTTTTGCTTCTTTCCAAATTACAAATCCCATTACCACATACTCCCGCGATGTCGCAGGGGTTCGACACCGCTGCCCACTCCGGTACCCATTGGCGAGATCCATTAACATCATTGTCCCATCGATACAGACGTAAATTCCCATTTGTCTCAAGTGCTAACCGCCGGAGAACTGATCGGTGAACCGATTGATTCCTGCCTCCGGCAGATGACAATCCACCATAATTCTTGTACACATACACAATTCCATCTGATGATGAACCATAAACAATGCCAAAACTTCCCGATTCATCCAAAACTGCAACTACTTCGCCGGTCACGTTCGATATATCGGGTCCGGACCAGTAAGAGTAGTTAGCATCAGACGCCGGCGGTGCATCATAAGATTCCGGCAAGTTGTACGTCAGTCCAAGGCTTAACGAAGTAGGTTGCTGGAGCATCTTGAGGGTGTAGTAACCGCCATGTGACGGTGACTTTGAAGCCGTTAGTTCTAATGACACCGTTAAGGGTTGGCCGGGAAGGAGCGTGTCAGAGGGATGTGAGAAGCTTTGCCATACCATGTGTAGACTGGCGTTGTAGAGTATGAGGTTGCCGGAATCTGACATGAGAGCCGAATCCACGCCGTCGCCGGAGGTGTTTGAGGTCCAGACGATGTTTCTGCCGTCGAGGAGTACGAGGTTTCCGGTGGTGTCGAGCTCCAAGATTGCATCTTTTCCGACGGGTGAGTTTCTATTGAGATGATTGAGAGAAAACGAAATCGTTGACTAAAGTTAAAGACCTGCAAAAGCTTTTGTAATGACTAGCGATGGAGAAAACCCGAGTACGCTTTGACTGTACACAAAAAACTCGGGTTTGTAATGGGGGGTGTTTTTGTAACTTCACAACAGACACGTTATATTACAAAAATGCCGCTCACAAAGGAAATTACTACGACCGTGACTTTGTCCGACCCGACCCGAATTTCGGGCTTAAACTCCAGCCCGATTCTTAATTTTCTTTTTAGATTTTCGTATTTTATTAACAAAAAAAATCTTACAATCTTTATATTTATCTATATTTACAAAATTTACTACATATTTTTCAATATTTCAAATAAAATATACAAAAAATAAAATCAATTAGACATATGATGAAATAACCTTAAATATGCATGAAACAGTTAAACCTATAGTATCATACATGCATAGAAACTAAAATCAGGTCGGGCGGGCATATACATGCCTAGGCCAAGCTTGGCCAGTTGGCCATAAGTATTTCGGGTTATCAAATCGAGCCGGACAAATCTGAACGGCAGACTCAGCAGGCCAAACCGGACCCAAATTGCCAATCCGTAGAAATTACTGCCTTAACGGGGCATGTTGAGCCAGGATCGGGTCGGGTTGAATTTGAGCTAGTTAATGTGTTCCCCTCTAACCTTACTTGAACAAGATTAACTATTCAAAGATCACCAATTTACAAAACATATAGACCATGATAACTATTTGACGGGTCAAACCGGTCCAACCCGGTTCAGACTGATCCATGAGTTGAGAATAAACTGAATCATCCTCCAACTATATAAACTAAAAACATGCTTAGTTCAAGCATAATTAAATATATATACATATTATCAAGTTCCAGAGTTAATGGAGTTACCTGTTAGGTGACCAAACTACAGTTCGATCCCCGGGAAGCTCAGCATACCAAATTGCCAATTGGAAATGATCTTTTGACTCCACCGGAGTAAACCCGAATGCAAAGGTTCGGTTCCCAGAAACCCATATTTGTTCTTCCCTAGCTGACAATCTTGAACCCAAACTAATCTGGTTCACCACACAGCTCGCTAACTCTGTGAACATCAAGAACAAGAACACAACAAGAGAGCAAGAAGAAGAAGAAGAAGATGAAGAAGAAGAAGCCATGGAGACTAAATGGTTCAGAAAATTTTCTCTCCATGAAGCTTGGTTTTATAGTATTTATGAGGCAAAATAAGGTAAGAACAGAGAAATGTGAAGTATCTAAGTATCATAACACGTGTACAGTAGTGGGTGAGCTAAACGTTGAATAACCATCCAATGGCCGGTCAGAGAATTATTGGATATGGTGGCACGTGTTTATTTCTTTTTGGTTCTTCCATATCAGTTGTCAAACTCAAGTGAATCACTAAGATGTTCACATTCCCCTGTAGTGGCGGTTTAGGCTACCAAACAACAATACCTTTTCAATGGGAAACAAAAAGTAATTATAAATTTGGATTGTCTTTCTTACTTTTAGCCACGTGGATGGATGACATGGCCAGTCCAGATGGATATGTGTTGCCACCTGTACATTTTCAGAACACCCCAAATTACCTCAAGCAGTGCATCTCACTTGATACAATTGCATAAACTCACTAGCTATCAGGGATTCCCAGTTATCAAAGAACGGTTATATGCAACAACTCCATCAGAATTGACATTGAAAGCAAACAATAATCTATTCTACAAATTAATGGATATTACTTGTTGACTTGAACACACTCACACAGCGATTTGGGGGCCAGAAATTCAACTTTAAGGCTCTGTTTGATGTGCTTTGAGACAGGGACTGAAGCCCCTGGTGTTGAAAAAATGTCCTCTAGTCCATCACACTTCAGAGAAGAAAAAAGAAAAAGAACAAAGTCAGCAACAACAACAAATGCAGATGCCGATGAATGATATAAGATGTCACCGAATTTGAATGGCTGAGGCCTCCCTACAAAGAAATTGGTGCAATTTTTTTGTTTATGATCATGATCAATACCCTGCATTCATAGAGCTTGAGTGCCCCACAAAAATTACAATGATCAAGGTTCCCGGAGGTATTTGAAAAGATATTTGATGTGGAGTATATCCTCTTTCGCAAAGGTTCCCGGAAGTGGCAGCGGTAGCTTCAAATATCAATGCTTGGGTGAAGGATTACTTGATCAAGGAAAATGTGTGTGTGTGTGTGTGTGCGGGGGGGGATGGGATCTGATTCTTAGAAGGAATGTGTTAGATTAGGAAGTCGGTGGTGTTGTAAGTCTGTTGGACGTGATCTACAAGATCAGATTTAGGGAGGGGCGCGATACAAGGGTTTGGAGATGGGAGGTGGATGGGGAATTCTCAGTGAAGTCAATGTATCATTCTATGACGGAGGGAGGGAGCATGGAGAATGATTTGGCGTTCTAGTATATGACCCAAAATATCTTTTTTCTTGTGGACTTCTGTTGCAGATAGGGTCCTCATAATGGATAGGGTGGCATTTAGCTTCTAGATGCTGCATGTGTAAGAAGAAGAGAAAACAACAGCACACCTGTTCCTTCATTGTGAGATTTCTTGGTGAATTTGGGGGTTTTTCGTCAACAGATTCAGAGTGAAGTGGGCCGTGCATTGCGGGTTTAAAGATGAGTTAGTAAATTGGGGCTGGAGGAAAAAAAGTGTGGATGGAGGAATGCAATCTTATTGAATTTATGCCTAGCTGCAATTGCGTGATCGATTTGGTGTGAGAGGAACAGCAGGACCTTTGAAGGAAAGGAGTTAATAATTCAAAAGCTCATCCCTAAAGCTTTGGCATTACTATTTTTCTGGGTCTCTAGTTTGCCGGAATTAAAAGGCTGATATCGAGTTTGCAGATTTTTTTTTCCTGATAAAAAAAAAAATACAATGATCAATCCGTTCTACATTAAATCCTGTATATACCAAGAAAAAGAGTAAAGGAAAAAAGATTAAGATCTTTTATCTATCTATATATAGTGGGACTTGATCAAGAGAGGGCCACAATAAAGAAAACCTCTAGTTGTATGCTTCCCACAAATGGAAACAAGACAATTAATTCTTTCCTAAGTAGATCAAGACTACTTAAGCAAAGGATATTTTTAAACTTAAAAGCTATTATCCTTTAAGCTCAAACTAGGTTGAATGTAAGCAACATGACAAGTAGAGAGAGTTGAAAAATACTATTGCTAATAATAAGCTTCACTATAGTTGAAACTTTCATGACTTTGATGGTCATCATCTTCCCCACTTGAATGATCAGATCTTCTAAATTATGGAAAATTTCAATATTAAAGTTCCAAAATCCAGAGGTAGTGTCATCTCTAGTTTTAACATTTAGATAAATCAACATCGATGATTAAACAAATCGTGACCTGATCATGTCTGAACTCGAAGTTTCTCAACATCTTGACTGTTTCTTCTTTCTAAAAATAAAACAGATCCAAGTACAACCTTAGTTGCAGACTTGCAGGAAATAGTACCACAGTCTTCATCTGACCAAGATGAGCCATCAAGATTCACGTTAATGTTACTTACGTGACTTCTAAGACAATTTCAGATTTCAAGACAGTCAAGATTTGTGGAAATAACCATTTACGTCACTTCTGGAATCATAAAAGCAGTAACTGCAAGTATGATGAAGACATGATATGATAATCTTGGTTTGCAGCAAATATTTGAAGAAAGTATTTGAGAATCATGTGAATTTAATGTCTGAAGCAAAATATTAGCTGTAGAATGTTTGCATATCTTATATGTAATTCTGATTTTAGTAAATTTCTAGTCTGTTTACATAGTTCTAAAACTTGGTTTGGATATTATGTTTGTCCTCTCAGTTTGTAACATTTATAGGAAATCCGGGTGAAACCCAACAACCTTCATAATATCCATACTCACAGATTCCCTAGTTCAAAGGAGAAAAAAAAAAGGGAGACTGTCACACTTCTTTCTGCACTGTGAGATGTCAAGAGGAATATGGAATTTTTTTATAAACAGATTTGGATTGAGTTGGGTGATGCATAATGATCTCAAAAGGAACAATAGAATATTCTTTGGAATCTATGTCTAGGAGCAGTCTTATGGACTATCTGGAACGAAAGAAACAATAAAATATTCAACGGTCAGGAACTAGAAGCAGAGAATTTGATAGAAAAAACACTCTCTTTACTTTTTTGGTGGGGATCTGTTTATGCAGAGTTTAAGGGGGTGAATTTTCACGAGTTTAATGGTTTTTGGGGTCTCTGTAATGGATATTAACAGAAATATGTAAAGGGTTTTATTCTTTGTTTTTCGTGGTTATACCTGTAAAATTTTACAATGTAAATGCTGCCTTTCGGCTATATTAATACAAATTTCACTGTTTACTGATCCCAAAAACAAAGTATCTACTTGTTATATAAAATTGATCCCTGACACATTAACATTAATTACATCCCAATATCTTCCATGTTAAAACTCCATTGATTTGTTAAGAGTTATGGGCTCAACCTGTGCCTACACAACTTTAAACACCACCACACCTATCTCTGTATTCTACTCTGTTGATCAGCAGTCCAAAACTCAAAGAGAGCACTGAAAGAAGACCCCAATCAAGAAGGATCCGAAATTGTAAATTCTCCTAGAGGAAATGCATGCCAGACTGTATAAACATTGTCATTTCACTTGGGTCACTCCAGGAATGATAGACCAATCATAGGATTAGAAACCAAACCAAAAATCAGAAATATATGCTTTGTACCATAACTTTGGAAGTATAACTAATGAGCTAGCATTGAACCCACAATGCTAGAATCTCCACTGTGAGTACCAAAGATGCCAGCCATCTTGGTTGGGAGCTTGAAACAAACTTCACGCTAAATCGACTAACAATACAATCTGGCCTATAGGTTCCTGGGCTAGAATCAGATACGCCCACACACCCAAAGGGGAAAAAAGTAATAGAAGATGTCACTGATCAGAATGTAAAAGCGATATTAAGGTCCACCATTACAATTTCTTAACATAAGGAAATTTAGTTGAGAGCCTCCGTAAATGAAGTAAGAGATTATAAGAATTGGAACCCGATCATATACAAGATTAAATCATTAAAGAGTCGCAATTTGAAACAGCAACAATGCAATTCCAAAACTCATCTCACACGAATACAGAGAACAAGAAACCAAAAGAAGACATATTAGGTTATCACAAGACAACTTCAGACACAACATAACACATACATTTTACCTTTTACTAAGCCTTAGCTGCAATGCCCAAGCCAACAAATGCAAAAAGGTACACCTTACATATAAAACGTAACAACAGATTGCGAAACTCTACCAAGCAAGGACACGAGCTGAAAGTGTGAACATGAAGAACGAAGAACATGTAAGCAATGCCTGCCAGCAATGACGAAAACCATCCCTCTTCCATGAAAAAAATAATCACCCCCAGACAATTATAGCAGCGGAGTCTAGCTTCACAAAGAAAAACCTTAACCATGAGTGTTAATGGCTTCCCAGACCAAATTCTTTGGGAACGGGTTGGTAAGGTCTCGAGCCTGCAATGCCGCGGTCCTGAGTGTCCCAACTGTCATTACATTGGCCTCCCAAAATGACACCATAGTGTATGGCAAGTTGTGCTTCTTGCACAGATCCCTCACAAAGGGGGAGATCTTCCTCAAATAGCACCGAGGCAACCGTGGAAACAAATGATGTTCGACCTGGAATTGCAATCCTCCATGAAACCAATCCATCCAAGATGAACAAGAAATGTCAAGTGTCCCCCTAGTCTGCTTCCCAACCCAGTCATTGCTACAAGGTGGCCCAATATAGACAGGAGATGAAAAATGGTTCAAGCAGAACTGAACGTGTTGAATCCCAGTAACAGAAAATCCCAATATCACAAACATTACTCTCTCACTCCAATTGGGTAAGCAGGAAACAAGAAGAGGATACCAAACCCAGAAAACAAGGATCCCCAAAATCTCCTGAACTCTATTAGGAACCTTCCTCTTTGAAAACAACAACAGAAACGACTGTGCAAAGAGATTAAGCCGAGCAAGGCACATAACAGGATAGAAAGTCCAATGCTGGTAACTAATTAGAACCCTAGAAATAGAATCAAAGCTCATCTTCCTCTGATAGAAGTACGATGTGATTGAATCGAAGAGAGTAGGAGATACAGCAAAGAAGGGCATGTGTTGAAGATCGGGATCGAAATCCAAACTGTTACATGCGATGTGATGAGCATTGTGATTCCACTTCCACCATGCAATGCTGATCCCTGATAAGCAATTCCCGGAAAGAATCTGAGCAATCCGATTCATCCAAGGACTTTTCATGATCTTGTAATGCCCGGAATCGTGCCCAGCCCATCCGCTCCGAATCCAAAGGAACCCCATCAACACACCAGAAATCAAATGAACAAAGACATTCTCAGACCACAAAACACCACTCACGCTCAAACCAAATAACGACACCATGAGACAAAGAGAATCCCCGTACGCTTTATTCTCGAAAAGCCCTAATTTTGAGAACTCAGAAACAAGTCTCCTATAATCCTTGGATACCTCGGAAACCTCGTAGTCTTTCAGATAACAACCATTAAAGAACTTGTCGAGATACTGCCAAGCGGTTCCTGGATGATAAGCGATAAATGCATCCGTAACGTCTTGTCCTGCGAGACTCAAGAGCGGCTGATCTCCGCCTGGGTGATCTTTAGCCCAATCTGAAACGTCGTAGATCTTTCCTTGAATAGATATCCATAGATCTCCAGGTTTGCTGTGCCTTTGAAGCTCCTCTGCTGAAATGTAGTTTCTCCCGTCCGCCATTGAAGCAGATCAGATGAACAGATGAAGAAGACAAAGAAGCAGAAGAAGAGAAACGAACAAAGAGAGATCTGAAAAGTGAAAACAGAATCCCTCTATTGCCCTTCTGCTTCTGCTTATTTGATCTCCCTATTCATGTTTTTTTTTTCCTGATATTCGGATTTCGGAATTAACGAGTGGATTTGAGCCGTTATATAAGGAGGATTGGGATTTACAGCGAGGTTCGTTGAAGAAGCGCCATAAATAGATTTAAAATAAAATAAAATATATATATTACTTTTTGCAGATATGGGCCCCACCAATAATGGATATATTTGTTGCTTTCGCTAATGTAGACCCTACCAATAATGGGTACTATTTAGATATGTTGCACTTAGGGCTGGCAATTTAAGCCCGGCCCGCTTGGGCCCGATGAGCCTGCCTAGAAGCCAGAAGTATTTAGGACCAGGCTTGGGCTATACATATATAATCCCGGCCCGACTCTGCCCGGTTTTAATTACCAAGAATACTATAGGTTTAACATATTTAATTTTAAGGTTATGTCATCATATTCCTAATTGATTTTATGATTTTTTTTTTTTTTGTATTTTTTATTGAAAGTGTGAAAAATATGTAACAAAATTTGTAAGTATAGATGAATATGAAGATTGTTAGAATTTTTTAATAATAACATAATAAATATAACATGTAATAATAATAATCGAGTTGGGCTCGGGTTTTTCATATTAATTTTGAATCGGGTTTGGGTTTCATTCTTAGGCCCAAAAACCGAGGCGGGTCAGGCTTGGGCATGTATAACACTCATAATATCCTATGTGAGCCCGGCCCGACCCGCCAAATTGCCAGTATGGTGTAAAGTAGGGCTTCGCATCCTCTACAGCTTAAGGGTTACAACAATCCATACAGCACCGTTGGATTGCTGCCACGTGGTCTTAACCGAAAAACTAAAAACTAACGTTAACGGCAACAAAAAAATAAATTTTTTATTCAAACTCTACCCTA
>JAUPMG010000009.1:3284924-3301804 GCA_031762675.1 Pachysandra terminalis
CCCAATAAGGTTTTCCGCATTCACAAGGACTCGATACTGAGACCACTTGCTTAAGCGACCCGAGCCCCTTCCACTCGGGCCAACCTCCATTGGTTTGGCTTGAGATTATTGAGTACTATATCAACAACAAAGTAGTAATATTTTTGTCTTATTTGACAAATATGGGCGGGCTTGATCTTGACAAATGAAACTGTGAATAATATTTTTGTCACATTTGGGCAAACATAGGCAGGCTCGAACTTGACAAATGATATCATGGGCGGGAACATTGTTAAGCCCGAAGCTTGTGCCGGATTGGACTCAGACCAATAAAATTGCTCTTATGTGTAAATTATGGTCCGGCCGGTTGCCACCCCTAGTGCAAAGGTACATAAAAAATACCCCGTGCGTGTAGGCACGACTCTTATTTCTATTGATCTAGACCGTTAAAAATATCCGTACAATGGGAGGAGAGGCCCATTTATAGAACTAGGGGATGGCAACGGGATGGGGAGCGGGTTTTGACAAACCCTGAAACCAAACCTTCTTATAACCGTATCGGATCGTTATCATCAAAATGTAAACTAACCTAAAAATAAATGATTTTTTAAGGTAAATTTATATTTTTTTAGAGATATTTACTCATAAAATACATATTATATATATATATATATATATAATAAATTTATACTTGAATGGCAACGAGGCAAGTTAGGGTCTGGTTGAGTCAAATTCAAACCGAATTAACAGGTTACTGAACCCTAACTATTAAAGGCAAGCACAGAAAGAGTTACCCGTTTAACCCGCCTCATTGCCATCCTAAACCCTAACCATTAAAGGCAAGCACAAGAGAGTTACCCGTTTAACCCGCCTTATTGCCATCCTTATGAAGCAATAAAAAGCATTATTGGCTTCCCTATTACAGTCATATATCATCATGTCATAGTGTCCAGGAGTATGATTGGGTAGGTGCCTGTAGTGTATTTAACTTAAGAATATGTTTTAAAATACTTATAAATAATAAAATAAATATAAACCTATAAAAGACTACTTAAATGGATATCCAAGAGCTGTTGTGTTGGATTCGGGTTGCCCCATTTTTAGGTGGATTGGACACAGAGTTATTTGGTCTTGAAAAATGTGGTGTTAGCTGATGAAAGAGAAGGATTGTTATTTGCGTAAGAAAAATAAAATAAATCAAAAAAACTTACAAAATATTGAGAAGGTGATAAAATTAATTAAAAAAGATTAAATATATTGTGATAAATTTTAGGGAGAGAGATGTGTGATTGATTATTATATAAGTGTGTACATAGTTGTTTGAGAGATAAAATAAGTGTTCCATTGATTATTAGTTATTCTACTGAAAATGGATTCACCATAACTAGATACATGTAGAAAAATAAAAAAAGAGAAAAAAAAAAACTTAAAAAAAAATTGAGAAAATTCCACGTCACTTCTTAGGGTATTAAATTAGTATATTATATAAGATATAAGATTATCCTCTAGTATTTAAAAAAAAACAAATAAAACAATAAAAAATTATTACCGATGTCTTCTAACATAAAGAAACGTGTTATTTTAGAAAGGTGAAGAGAAGTGTCTGCAATTAACGCATACCTCAAAGCAGGTTTTTTTTTTTTTTTTTATTGTAAAGTTTCCCTCCCGGTTCCTACTTCATATTTGGTATTTATGTTAAGGACTAGTAGGACCTAAGTCACAGAATCCGTTGAATATAGGTAACGTTATGGTATTGCAAGAACATCACTAATCAAATCTGCAGATTTGAAAAGTCAATTTACGGATTAGGGGTAAATCAATGTTTAAAAACTTGGATAATGCTAGTAACTTGGAGGTCTACCTATTTGAGTAACTCGGTAACTCAGTTCGAGTTACCAACTGGTCAGTATAAAAATATATTAATATTTTAAAAATATGGTAAAAAAATATTATATATATGAAAAAAAATAAGAGAAAGAGGAACTTGAAGATGAATCTCTCTCTCTCTCTCTCTCTCTCTCTCTCTCTCTCTTTTTGATTCTCATGACTGGAGTAGGAAAGCCAAAATCTCTAGTTATGATCTTTAAACAGTCATGAATGAATTTTTGTTTTATATGGTGAAGTTTTTTAAGCTTATAAATGAATAGTCATTGGGAGTTGTGGCTATGAAAGTCTCGACTCCCTATTAATTGTTAAGAATATAATCAGTCAAATTAATTACATATTTAAAATGTCAAATTAGAGAGTGTAATTTAATCTACCTAGTTAATCGGGCGAGTCAACAGAAAACTCAGCTGAGTTTACAAGTTACTCGGTCGAGTTTTCTAGTGACTAGCTGGTTAACCACCTCATGGTTTTTGGGGCGAATTAACCAGCGAAACCACTTGTCTGAGAAACTCGGTCGACTTTTCCGAATTACTGTCGAGTTTTAAAACACTGGGGTAAATGCATAAAAATGAGATAATTTAGGATATTTTTAAAAGAGTTAGGAGTTAAAATTTAGAAAAATACATTAAATGAGATAATTTAAGATATTTTTAAAACATTTAAGGATTAAAGTTTGGAAAAGAATGGGTAAATGCATAAAAATCGGTAATTTAAGATATTCTTAAAAGATTTAAGGGTTAAAGTTTGAAAAAAGAATGAACATTTTTGTTATTTTAAATTTTTAAAAAAAATACAGAAACAATTAAATTTTAGTTTGACAAAAGGTTAAATTAGGTTGATAAATACGATTGTATATTTATATCTCTGTACATGAAATATAATTTATATGTATATATATGCAAATTGTTTGTATATATACAAACGCTCTGTAGCGTTATGGACCAAAAGTCATTTTCAAGTTCGGCGCTCTAGCACTCTCGCTTTCGCTCTCGCACCCGCTCGGCGTTCTGGTGACTTAGAGTAGGACCCACTTCACCACCTGGACCGTAAGGCCCGCGAGATTCGAATTCCCGACAACAACGTTCGACGGATTCAACTGACCGGTACATATAAGACCCGAGGTTTTTCCGGTTATTTTTTCAGTTGGCGGAGCCGGAGAGCGAGCGACAGAGAAAGAGACACTGCTTCTTCGCTGCGTAGCCATGGTAAGATCTTCGCTTTCTCCATTACATCTCTGAGAAACTTTTTACCTTAAACATATTACAAGGATCCCCCAAAGACATTATTATTATTTTTTTGTTTATTTAGTTTCTATCTCTAACTTGATTTCTTTTTTACTTCCAATAATCTCTCTTAGGAATCCGATCTGAGCACATCTAGGGTTTATTTATTTGTATGTCCAGTTCAAATTAGGATAGTTCAGATGGGAATGCATGCTCTTAAAAAAATCCTATGAAGCTTGAATTGGATGATTGTTTGTGTGATATATATATAATTTGAGGCAGTTGACAACGATGTATGGACGCCATATTTCGATAAGTTATATATAGAAGCTGACCACTATCAGGGAAGCTAGATGTAGTTAGAAGACGAGAGACCACTGGCGGTTTTTCTTTTTTGCCTTTTTCTTTCTGGAATCCATATAGCTTTTGGACGAGAGGAGTAATCTTGATGTCTGATTCATTGTTAAACCATTAGAAAAAAACTATAGAAAGAATGTTAAATTAGAAAGATGTATGGTAGTTGGTTAACAAATTTCAAGTGCATTGAAATGTGAGCGCTAGAAAGTGTGAAACGATGTGGATTTTAATTCATTTTATTCGTAACAATTGTTCTAACTATGTGGGGCAAATCAATATGAAACTTTTATTTTCTTGGGGATTATGCAGAAGTATAAATTCTTGGTAGAACAATTTTATGGGACTGCTTGATTCCATTGTAGATGCTAATTATTTCATTAATTATCTCAGATGACACTATATTCATTGATTTTATGAAGGAATAATAATATGCATATTCATTGGTCCATTACTGTCTTTAACACATTGTTCCACACTGGAGGAATTAAATGCGACAAGTTTTGGGTTGGGTGCTTAGTATTATTATTTTTAGTAGTTTTGGGTTGGGTGCTTAGCTATTATTATTTTTAGTAGTCTTATTGCGGTTCTATATTTGAAGGGTCCATTTTCCAAACACCCAGTGCATGTTTGAACCCAAAATTGAAAACTTGAACATTTGAAATTCGTATTATTACATATATACATATATATATATATATATAGTATTTATAGTGGTAAGAAATGATAAGGTTTATAATAATAATCACAGTTGTTTTGCATGTTAAGATTCTCCTAGGAATTTGAAAAATGATGGAACACTGATTTTTTCCACATAATTTTTTTTATCAGTAAAATTAGGTTTCTATTAATATGGCACTAAGGCCATAAACTTTACAGTAAGAGAGTATGTATACAGAATATAAGCCCAAAATAAGTATTACACTTATAACTAGATATGTGTGTCCCATCTCATTTCCCATTTACAATCAAATTCAGCATAGCTACTCCCCCTAAATTCTATATAATTAGAGGACCAAAAAAATAGTAACGAGAAGGTACTTTCAATTATCTTCCGGGTTTCTTTTTCCTGCTCTTTGAAGATCCTCTGGTTTCTCTCACACCATACTGTCCACGATGCTGCCGGGCATAGGTTCCATAAAATGCAGCTCCCACTCCTTCCCTTCCTTCTCTTTTTCCAACCCCAACTGCTCAGCACTGACTTGAACTATCTTGCATAGCCCACTCTAAGCTGAATCTTCTGATGAAGGAATACCAAATCTTTCTAGTCACCTCACAAGCTGGATCTTCTGATGAAGGAATACCAAATCTTCTTAGTCACCTTACAGTGAAGAAGCAAGTGTGGAACAGTCTCCTCCTCCTTTTTACAAAGACAGCACCTCAATGCCATTAACCACCCTTTCCTTTTGAGCTTATCACACATAAGGATTTTGTCTTAAGCTGCTGCACATAAAAAGGACACCTTAGATGGAATCCTCGCATACCAAATTAACTTCCAAGGTGCCTCCTCTCTTACAGCCCCGGATATAGAATTATACATCGACTTAACTAAGAACCCACCATCTTCTCTCCCACTCCACTCTCTTATATCCCCACCCTCTCTTACTTCTATTTTTATGAAATTCCTCCGTCAATGATGTTACCTCTTCTACTTCCCAATCAAAAATATTCCTTCTTAATTTAAGATCCCATGCCCACCCCCAACTTTCTTTAACTAAGTGATCCTTCACCCAAGTATCCAGATTAACAAAAATAGTTGCCACCCACGGGAACACATGAGTCAATGGTTCATCAACACACCAAACACCCTTCCAAAATTTTACTCTAGCACCCTCCCCCACTCTAAATCTCATTCATATATTGAACATCTCCAGCACTGAACAAATGATCTTCCATACTCCCACCCCAAAGGAATCCCTACATTTCTTTGTATTCTGTTTCGCAGTTTTAGTTCTTCGACATTACCATACTGTTATATGAATTTACACTTTCTTGGATCTTATAGTATTTTCTTGGACTGACTTGTCTATGTACTTACTACTTATGCGCTTTTGTTTTAACCTTGCATGGCCCTGCATTGTGTGGGCCTCAAGAGTTAACCCTTGTATGCAGGCCTTTCTCTCTAGTCTTTTTCATACGTTTTTTGCTTTCTCCATTATAAACCGAGGCTAGGTTTATTGGTGAGAAGTACCTGAGTTAGAACCCTAAAGTGACATGAATTTCGCACGTGGCATCTGATTTGGCAAACCCCACTTATTCATGTGTACTTTAGCGTGACCCCACTTTGCACCAAATTTCAACTCCAAATGCATTTTCTACGTGGAAAAAGACGCTCTCTAAATCTAATATTAAAAAATTTGACCACCACTAGTACATGTTACAAATCCCTACTTGAATTTAAACATTATCATCGTAACCTTTAAAGAGCTTCGTAATCAGTTGCATGGTCTGGGTTTGCCACATCATCGATCCACATGGAAGAAAAACCCATGCTCACCAGGTTACAAAATCTACTGAGGCAGACTAGAAACTTCAGCTTTACAAACCCTTCTAGTTTATTTTTCTTTATATTGGTTTGTTTGATATCTACTGACCCTCTTCCCCTCCAATATCGAAGGTTGGTAATCTCTGCATCATCCTTCTAGGATATGTTTTTTTTTTTGGAAGGTTTCATTCCTTCTGGGATATGTTATTAGCCTCAAATTTTCTCTTGTGTGGATATTTGAAGTTCTTAATTATCAGTTTTACTTGCATCATGCTGCCCAAGCCTAAGTGTCTTCCATTTAAATTGTGAAGAAATATCTAAACCAGAAAATTGTTAGTACTTACTGTTAGTGGACTTTGTGTTGTTTTTCTGTTCAGCAGGTTGAATGGAAGAGTCAATATAAACAAGTTCTGCTTACTTCCCCTCTTTATGTTTATAAAAGTGCTTTTTCCGGGAGGTTGCGGCATTATCGAACTGAAGATGCAATATTTGGTGCTTCCATGGTGATTGGTGATGGTGTTCTCACTCCCGCAATTTCTGGTAAGAGTGCCGTGTTTTGATCTTCTTCATTTAAGTTTTGGCATATGTTAACTCTCTCATGGTCCCTTGCATCATTAATTCTTCCTTCATCACATGTGCTAACAGTATATATTTGGTTGTTTGCAGCTTTGTCATCCATTTCTGGGCTGCAGGTTCGAGCTGAGAAACTACATGATGGTCAGTGTTACTTTAGATAGTGGTTTTCTGTTTGCTAGTCTGAATTGCAAGAATTTTTTCTTAGATTTTGAAGGCTAAAATATCTGATTTAATGTATGCTCACCACACCAAAGAGTCACGTATGTTGTTTTATATGTGACAGATGAAAAAGGAAAAGAAAATGTTATCCAAATATTTTAAAATTATTAAATGAAAAGCGGTGTGTCATGTCCATGCAATGCCTGGGAAACATGAGGTAAGAATAACAGAAGCACAATTATAGTGGAGGAACGAGACTAACATGGTCTCACCTAATACCTATAGATAAGACCCAGGGAGTTAGTATCTCACTCCTGATTAGAATAACCATACTTCTGCTAATGTGGAACTGAAACCTGCAGGTCAATGTTTTATGCTGTTGTCAAAAATTGAAAATGACAGCACCCTGGATGTATGGAGTGTAAAGAAAAAAAAAAAGAAAAAGAAAAAAACAATGCTAGTAATATTGAGTAAGAATGAATTTCTCTTTGATGATTAATGAATTTCTGTGCTAATTATCAAAAAAAGTAATATTGAGTAAGAATGGATATTGAGAAGTAGAGAGAGAAGAAAGAAAAGGGAAAGGAAAGAAAAATTAAAAGTCCTTCAATTGGGTTGGGGGTCGCTGGGGGTTGATGGTCCTTGAGCATATTCTTTCCCTATAAGCTACTCATTCTTCCATTATTGTTTTAGTTTGCATGCATCAAACTTACTTATAGGTTCACGGATATGCAGGTGTTGTGGTTTTTATCGCCTGTGCTGTATTAGTTGGCCTCTTTGCTTTGCAGCATTGCGGTATCCAGAGGGTGGCCATTATTTTTGCTCCCATTGTAATCCTGTGGCTGTTATCGATCGCCATTGTTGGCATCTACAATATCATTGTGTGGAATCCAAAAGTATTCCGTGCTCCATCTCCATATTATATTTACAAGTTCTTCAAGGAGACTGGAAAAGATGGTTGGGTTTCTCTTGGTGGAATTCTTCTGTGTATTACAGGTGAATGTAGCTGTTGGAATACATTAATATCCTGGCTTCAGATTCATGATCGTGGACTTACATATGCTTTTCTGTCATCTGCAGGAAGTGAAGCTATGTTTGCAGATCTTGGCCACTTCACAGAGGCATCCATAAGGGTATGCAAGCTAACCCCTGATATACATTTGTTTTGGCTCCAGTTGAATCTATAGTGCTATTTATCCAACCAGAAGTTAAAACCATGCTATTACTTATAACTATGAGTATACATATACCTATAAAAAAAAAGTTATTAATAGATATTTGAAAAAGCTATTAAGAAATAGGTTGGGTGAGTCAAGGCTAAAATCTTTACTCTTTGAGCAACAACTGGATACCACCACATAGTATCATAAGCGGTAATACTGTAACATCTCAAAGGTGTAGATAGCCTGTGTCCTAATTGAACTGGACAATCTTATTTATTGAACCTCCCTAGGGAATTTCCTAGTCTTATGCTGATGCTCCAATCTGCCTGGATAGTTGTTGACAGCACTACAGAAAAGAAGGATTAATAAATCATATGGTCAGATCTGTAATCAGTTTGTTTTTTAAATATCCTAGGTTGGTAATTTATTGAGTCCTATCATAACCACCATGTGCCCAAAATAGAGCATTTAATTCACGTGGCAACAAGGTCATATGGTGGTATCTCATCATCCCTAAATTTTTAGATGTATAACAAAAAAAATCGAACTGATGTTAGTACATATTACAGATTGCATGAAATTTTAATGCCTATAAAGTATCTTCAATTGGAGGTTGTGAAACACCAAAAATGGGAAGTAACACGACCCCTCACTCGTTTCATATTTATATGATTATATGGAAAAAAAATAATAAATTGTGGGTCTCCAATTTTTTATTAATATTATGATGATGGATATTTAATTGTTGGTGTGGTTCATTTCTTGACTTGGAGGTTTTCAACTTTCTGGTAGCAATAAGGCAAGCAATAATTGAAGAAGTTTCTAATTTTAGGAGTGAAGAATCAAAAAATTCTTTAAGGATGAGATAAGCAAAGCTACTAACTCTTTCAAGCAACCATTTATAGGTGAAAGGGTATCATGAAAAATTAAGCGAAGTAAACAGACGAAGGAAGTATTGTGGACTGATTAAGGGGATTCCGAGTTCCGACAGCTGAGATGATTGGGGAGGGGAGTTGAGGGTTGAGGGTGGGACCTTGATCTTAGGTCCTTGGTCGGCCGGTTTCACTTTTAGGGTGTTGCACTTCCTTTGTTTTGTCTCTCTGGTGCCCAGTTTGTGCGCCCGGTTGTATCTCTTCTTCTTTTGTTTTTCCTTATTTGTATAATGCTGGTTATTCATCAAAAAAAGAAAAAAAGAAAAGGTATTGTGGACTGATTCGAGAAAAGTGACAAAAGGAAACTTCTCCAATCAGGAGAGAAGTTTATCAAAGTTGATAAGCAAATTAAGAAGGTTGAATGAGAGCATTGGGCTTTTTGAAGGCAAGAAATCAAGCCATAAGCAAAGCCTTGACAACAAACATGGCGGAGATGGTTCTTTTCAACCCAAGGAGTATGATGCGTGTTTAGGAGATGAAATTCATATTTGAGGGGGTTTCTTTCAGACTTTTCAACTGTGGAGTTTTAGAGACAAGCATTAAGAATCATCTTAGGGTTTGTTTAGTAATCATTCTATTCTTTTGTCAGAGATATTATGTCATTCCTATGTTATGGAGACTCGGTATATCTGTTAACTTGGTCAAAAAGTCTCATACTACTTGCATATCTTTAGGATTGTTCTGCATTTAAGAAGGTAGTTGTTGATTGGCTAGTAAATTAAATATGGAGGAGCTATGACTGTACTATCTAATAGATTATCAATGAAAATTCTGGAGAAAAGGACATTTGATGACTAAATCTGTCTGCTGGGATTGCATCATTGGTTAGAATTTGTGCTTGTTTTATAGCTGTTATCCTCAATTAGCAACTGTTGTTTGCACTAAAGTGACAATTGTGCTAGAGGCACAAATGAACTTTGACAAGTGTGGTAGGTGTTTTTCTTTTGGTAGTTGTGACAATTGTGCCAAAAACTGACCATAGCATATCAAAGGAAAAAAGAAAACATAATAAAGATTGGAAAAAAGGAAAGAGGATACAATCTCGATATTGTCATCTTTCCATAGAGAATGAATGACCATGAGGAATCCTAAATATTCTGGTTTTTGTTTTTTGTTATCTAATGCTCTTTTAATGTTAATTATTTTCTGAAGGCCCCATATTTACGTTTTTTCAATTTATATTCCATACCCCCCCCCCCCCCCCCGCCTTCCTCTCTCTCTCTCAAATAAATAATGATATAAAACGCAGGGTTTCACATGACTTCCTTTATGCCTTGCGTTGTTGTGTCCAAAATCTACTTGGCTGTGGATTGTTCGATGCCATCCTTTGAGCCTTGGGCATGCGAAGCAATCTATGAGTCAATGCCTAGGCAGCTTGTTGACTACTGTTCCTTATCTCTATATATGTATATCTTACAGTATGCATGCCTTATCACTATGTTCACCTAATTGATACATATACCTTCCAACTGGACGTAGATCCAAAACATTTCATCAGATCATGTGTGAAGACTTGTTTATTTGTTTACAAAGGATTTCGTCCTTGAGTTGCTTCAGGATTCTCTACAGAGAGATCTAGTTTTTGTTGCCTCTCCAGGGTTGAATAATCTACCTCCAGTAGTGTAGGGTGCTTCTTATGTGGAGCCTTTGGGCATTGGGTATTTAGCTGGATCAATTAGTGTAAATGATGTGCCATGCTTTCTATTTCCCAGTCTATGTGGTACAGTGCACTGGCAGGTTGTTCATGAATTGGCAGTACCTACTGTTTCTTTTTTGGGGTAAATATAAGTCAAGTTTGACGATCAAGTTATCCCCTCACCTTTCGCCAAATATCATGAACAAGCTCCTAGGCTAGACCTCCCTGGGGTTAAAGGTATTTAGAGGTGATTGTAGATTGGAAGAGTAGCTTGTGAGATAGCATTGAGCTCTTGCTTGCTGCCTGTCGATAAGCCAGGAGCTATATCCCATCTTATCAAGCAAGATCGGAGAACTGAGCTAGCCCAAGCTGGGTAGCAGAGACCGATATTTACCCATTCCGAATCAACGGATTTGTTGAGCAATTCTTAAGTACAGCAATAATAGAACCATGAAGCAATTGAAGGCATTCAAGGGAAGTAAATGTGTAGCTGAACGATCTTGCAAAGTGGTTGGGTTGCAGAATTGGGTCGTTACCATCTGAATATCTAGGATTACCTTTGATAGCTCCATTACAAGGCAAGAGGTGTGTGGAACAAGGTGCTAGAAAGGTTGGAAGGAAAGTTGGCTTTGGGGAAAGTTAGATACTTGTCTAAAGGTGGTAGATTAGTCCTTATCAAGAGTTCTTTAGCAAACTTACCTACGTATTACATGTCTATTCCTAAGATTCCAACGTTGGTGGCTAGGAGATTAGAGAAATTGCAAAGGGATTTCTTGTGGGCTGGAAGAGAGGAGGCGCAGAAATATCACCTTGTAAAGTGGTCACAAGCCTGTTTAAGGAAGGAAGATGGGGGTTTGGGCTTGAGAAACCTAACCCAATTCAATATGGCCTTGTTGTCGAATTGGCTCTGGAGATTTGGTGTAGAGGAGGACTGTTTGTGGAGGATAGTAATTGGTGCAAAATATGGAGTTGAGGAAGGGGGATGGGAGACAAAGAAATGCAGGGCTTCCTTTGGGGTGGGGGTTTGGAAGGCTATTTGTTCAGCGTTGGAGGTTTTCAATAGTGGAGTGAGTTTTGGAGTGGGGGAGGGGAATAGAGTGTAGTTTTGGAAGGATGTTTGGTGCGGGAACGAACCGTTGTCAATCGGATTTCCGGGGGTGGCAACTATTTCGGGTAATCTGAATTCTCGAGTTAAGGATCACTTAGTTAAAAAAGTTGGGGGTGGTCATGGGATCTCAAACTCAGAAGGAATATCTTTTATTGGGAAGTTGATGAGGTAGCTTCACTATTAGAAGGAATACATGAAGTAAAACCAAGAGAGGGTGGGGATGTTGGAGTTTGGAATGGAAGCGAAGATGGTGGGTTTTCAGTTAGGTCGATGTATCGTCTTATTTCTGGGGATGTCTGTGGGGAGGGGCCTTGGAAAATTATCTGGTGTGCAGGCATCCCGTCAAAGGTATCTTTTTTTCTATGGACAGCAGCGTTCAACAAAATCTTCACGTGCAACAACCTCAAAAGGAAAGGGTGGGCAATGGCTTCGAGGTGTTGTCTTTGTGAAAGGGAGGAGGAGACAGCTGCACATTTACTTCTCCATTGTGGGGTGAATTGGAAGATTTGATATTCTTTTATTAGAAGATTCAACTTAGGGTGGATTATGCATGATCAGTTCAAGTCAGCGCTGAGTAGTTGAGGTTGGAAAAAAAAGAAGAAAGGAAGGAGTAGGAGCTGCATTCTCTGATTTATGTCCGGCAGCAATATCCTGGGCTATTTGGTGTGAGGGGAATCAGAGGATCGTCAATGAGCAGGAAAATGAGACCCAGCAGATTATTGAGAATATTTTATCATTACTTTACTTTTGGTCTTCAAATTTTTCAGAATTTAGGAGGAGCACCTATACTGATTTTGATTGTAAATGGGGCTTAAGTTGGGATACACACAATTAGTTACAGACTTTATACTGGGATGGGTTTACATTCTGTACATACTCTCTTTTTGAAATTTTGGCATTAGGGCTCTATTAATACGAAGACTTTTACCGATAAAAAATAAATAAATTTTGCAAGGCGTGAAATCTTTGCCATAACAAGCTCCTATGGTGTGGCTCACCAGTAAACTAACCTCTTAAAATTTTGTTCTTTATTACTTTCTACATATATTTTGGCCTCCCTCGAAAAAGTTCCTAGCTTCACCCTTGTAAGAGAAGGTGACCATATCTCAGCAACAACCAGAAAAAGATATTGGGATGATGGGGTTGAAGATAGACTAGGACCTCCTTACTCCATATTTATGATTTGTATGTATAATTTAATATCTATAATATGCAAAGCACTTCTCCATCTAGGTGTCAGCAGGCAGACATGTATCAAACACAAGTTTGAACATGTATGGACTTGTCTTGTTTGCTTCTGAAATGTGCAGAATGGCATGTGTTTCTGCCTTTTTATATTGTGTGACACTGACACTATTTCTTTTATATATATATATATATATGTATGATGTTTGAAGACAAAAACAATATATTGTTAATATTACAGCTCAATATTTTGTGTTCTGACTTTCTTTACAAGCAACTCCTTATGGTTCTTTTATATATATAAGTACGTATGCATATATCATGTGGCCGTCGCCATGTTTCTAGTTTTCTTGGTTGTCATACCCAAGTGCCCCTGTTTTGCCAAACACAACACTTCCATCCATCCTAAAAATCATAAATATGATGTAAAGTTCAATGCAAAACACAATTTGTACAGTTCATGTAGCTGACAA
The DNA here is from genome assembly GCA_031762675.1 of Pachysandra terminalis. Lineage (NCBI taxonomy): Eukaryota > Viridiplantae > Streptophyta > Magnoliopsida > Buxales > Buxaceae > Pachysandra > Pachysandra terminalis. The sequence goes on from JAUPMG010000009.1 coordinate 3,298,085, forward strand.
CTCATCTATCTACACTATCTGTTTCATGGGCCATCTATAGGATGCTTATGGCCCATGATTTGGATAGTTATAAACAGCATGATTTTTAGCTTATCATCCCTAGGCATGTAAACATTTTTGTTGCAACATCCAAGTTTTTAGTTTCCACTTTGGAAGGTAGGAAGGGGTTTTGGACTATGACCCATCCAAGACGTGGTTCGTTGATTTATTGTTATGGTATTGGTATAATGGTATGGTATTTGTGTGAGGCAAGTGCTACATGTTCTTGTTTATTAATATAGCTAAGTTTCATTTACATTAATTACAATTACCTCATAAAATTTTGAATCATAAGGTTCATAGGTAGTCTTTTGTAGTTCTTGTATTGAATGGATATATCATTTTTGTGCGTCATGGAAGTAGAAGGTTCTCCTGGGAATTGTGCAATGGGATTGTATTTCCTAAGAAACATACACAAATATCAAGTAGTGCGATTTTGAGAAAATAATCCAAATGTTACATAAAACTTTTTGGGACCTGCCTTATATTTTTAGGGAGCTAGAGGCACCTCAAAGTTGAGAATTATAAGAGACTGAAGGTCTTAAAATGATATGTTTTATTAGTCATACTTGGGCGCTATGTATTTTATCTCCATATTTTATCTTTGTATCTTTGTTTCTTGTTTTTTTATTTTCCTTGTCTTCGTACTTTTTCCTCCTCCCCTTTGTTTTAATAAATTCGTTATTGATCAAAAAAAAAAAAGGCTTTTGTTGGTTGCTAATTTATTTATCTTTTTTATTTTGATGTTGCAGCTTTGTGACTTTTTACTTTAGCTCTTGTTGCTTCTATGGTTTGGATCAGCAGTTGAAGTTGGTTTGGGTATCATATTTACCCACAAGTAAATGGTCTTAGCCTTACCAATAAACCTGCTTATTATATGTGCAGATTGCATTTGCTGGCGTTATTTATCCTTGTTTAATGCTTCAATACATGGGACAGGCTGCATTTCTTTCAAAGAATTTCTCAGCTATCCCTTTAAGCTTCTATGCATCTATTCCACGTAAGCTTTCAGAAACATTCACAGTGGAAAGATAAGGTTGTCTAATAGACCGTCAAGTATGGGCTAGCAAAGTTGTGGAACTACTGATGCACATCTAAGATGGTAGGATCACCAGTAGATGGGTGCCACTTGGGGAATCTTCTTGACAAAATTTGGCATTGTTGGATTTTCCTATCTGATCTATTACATTGCTCTGGAGATTAACAACATTTATTCGGAATATCCAGAGAAATTTTATCAGAAGCTTAAGATCATTCAATTGGTTTGGTATTTGGCCTAGAAGATCTGTAGTCAGACCCATTGAGATAGATTCCATCTCTTTGATATTTCCTTCCTAACCCCTCTGCCTTTTGTGGACTGTTTAACATTTTTTTTTACCCGAGTACTAAATACTTGATCTAAGAATGAAATCCACAGCCACGACGGATATATATTTCTTTGTTTGATGAAGTTTCTGAGTTACATATTACTTAGTCTTTGTCCTATCACAAGTACTATAGTTTTTTTTATTTTAATTTGGATGTGTGTGTGTGTGTGTGTATTATTTTTCACAATTTCATTGTTATTTTGTAGACTCTTTGTTTTGGCCCGTTTTTGCGGTAGCAACTCTGGCTGCAATTGTTGCCAGTCAGGCAGTCATCTCTGCGACATTCTCAATTATCAAACAATGCCATGCATTGGGTTGTTTCCCACGCGTCAAGATTGTACACACATCAAGATGGATACATGGTCAAATCTATATCCCAGAGATAAACTGGATTCTTATGATTCTTTCTCTGGCTATTACAGTTGGTTTCAGAGACACAACCCTTATAGGAAATGCTTATGGTAAGTTGTCTTTATTAGAACATCTTTGGTTTTGGAAATTCAGGATTCCTTTTAGTTTGTTTTACAGTATGGTTGTATGCATTTACTTGCTAAAGTCCATCTGCCCATTTATCTGTTCATGAACACATTTTTGCATCCATAACAGAGCATATTTTTTAATCTTTGTGTTGATATTTATAGCACATATTACAACTCTACTTAAGTAATGGTTGGAACGGTTCTACTCACTTAAGTGGAACTTGAGTCGGGAAACTCTAAATTTCCAATGATTTATCTATCTACTTCTATCAAATGTTAGTGTAAGAGAAATGATATTATCAATTTTGCTCGAGTTTGTTGTGCCATTTATGGGGCACAAATAATGAGTTCAATGTACCTCCCTTTAAGGGTATTTTCGTCATACAAGATAGGGACATAATGATAATTGTGTATCCAACCTCGTACTTTTGAAAAGGCCCAAGTAGTCAAGAGGTATGTCTCACAATCATAACCCGCATCAACTCCATTCAACAAAAATCCTGGCTCGGCCCCTGATCATTTGATTAGAAAGTGAGAACATGTAGTTCTTTGTATTGTTTTCTCTATATTTCAATGCTAAGATTGGTATTTATTCATTTCAGGCATTGCATGCATGGCCGTGATGTTTGTAACTACATGGTTGATGGCGCTAGTTATCATCTTTGTATGGCAGAAGAATGTCTTATTTGCCCTTGTATTCCTACTATTCTTTGGATTGATCGAGGTTTTCTATCTTTCATTTTCTTTTATTAAAGTTCCTCAAGGAGGATGGGCCCCTCTTGTGCTTTCAATAGTCTTCATGGTCATAATGTATGTGTGGCACTATGGCTCGAGGCGGAAGTACCTCTTTGACTTACAGAACAAGGTGTCCATGAAATGGATACTTACATTGGGTCCCAGTCTTGGCATTGTCAGGGTGCCGGGAATCGGCCTTATCTACACCGAGTTGGTCACCGGAGTCCCAGCCATTTTCTCCCATTTTGTGACCAACCTGCCAGCTTTCCACCAGGTGCTTGTCTTTGTTTGTGTCAAATCTGTTCCTGTTCCATATGTCTCCCCTGATGAACGGTATCTCGTTGGTCGGATTGGTCCAAAATCTTTTTGGATGTACCTCTGCATAGTTCGATATGGCTATAAAGATGTCACAAATGATGAAGATAACTTTGAAAACAACCTTGTGATGAGCATAACTGAGTTCATACAGTTGGAAGCTGAGGGATCTGAAAACTTTGAGGGATCTTCTGATGGCCGGATGGCTGTTGTGCGAACATCTGAGAGGTTTGGGACAAGGCTGGTGATGTCAGAAACTGCCGATGCTGGTCAATGCAATGAGGATGAAATCACCACTATGAGGAGCAGCAAGTCCGATACGCTGCAGAGCTTGCAGTCCATGTACGAGCAGGAATCACCTCGACTTAGTCAGAGGCTTCGTGTCCGGTTTGAGTTGCCTGATGACGATTGTCTGGATCCCCAGGTCAAGGAAGAACTCCAGGATCTCCTGGTAGCCAAGAATGCAGGTATTGCTTATATTATGGGCCACTCGTACATAAAGGCCAGGAGGAACTCATCGTTTCTAAAGAAGTTTGTAGTGGACGTCGCCTACTCTTTCTTACGGAAGAACTGTAGGGGCCCGGCGGTTGCCTTGAATATTCCTCACATCAGTCTCATTGAGGTAGGCATGATATACTATGTGTAGGTATTTTACTTTTCAAAATGGATTTTTTGTCGAAATGTGTTTCCCAGATCATAACTTTTTTTTTTTTTTTTGATCAAAGGGATAGCATATATTATATAAAAAAGGTGAGAAAAACACCTCAAGCTGTACACCAACAGTA
>JAUPMG010000009.1:3311536-3329360 GCA_031762675.1 Pachysandra terminalis
GATGGGATACACATAGTTAGCTATAGGTTTATTACTGTTTTCTTGGGGATTCATCTTGTATACTTTATCTCTTTGTACATTTTTGGCCTTTGGCCCTTATTAATACATATATTTTTACTGATAAAAAAAAATTATGGTGAAAGAGCTTTATTTTTTGTTTGATTTGCATTACTTTTTTTCTTTTTTTACCAGTAAAAGAGAAATTTTATAAAATTACTAAGAAAGAAGAAAAAGTCCGCTGATGTGCACGGATAGTATACATCGAGTGCTATCAGTACATCCAAGTCAGATTCCAAAAATAATCAAAATCACCCTAACAATACATATCCTGATCATGTGCAAATGCCAAGTAAGATACATCTTTAAACTCTGATAAAATTGACTCTCCTTACTCAACCCTTCAAAAATGCGATAGTTCCTATCTTTCCATAGCGTCCAGCAAATGGAAGATGCAGAGATGTTCCTAAGTAACCCAAGTCTGCTCCTTTTCCTCCAACCCCACCCATGGAGAGCTGCCTCTAAATTCGACAGCATCGTTCACGCAAAACCAAATATGAAATGAAGAAATTCTAAATCCAACGTGCTACCTCACACCAAACAAAAAAAATGTGCAACTGATTCTCCTCCCGCCTTACTTAAGGCACACCTGTTCATGATTTACCAATTTCTTGAAATAAGGTGATCTACTGTTATCAAGGAAAGTTCTCCACTTAGAGAAAGTTACCTTTGATGGAATAGTACCCGCCAGATGAACTTTGACATCCTAAGGTTTTCTTGATTCGGTATAAGAGCTAAGAAGAAAGATTTTACTGTGGACACCCCACTCTTCTCCTGAAGCCAACATCTCCAATCTTCGTCATCTCCAACTTCCATAGATTGAAGAGATAACAGAAAATTAGCCATTGATTCCATGCCTCATTTTGATTTTCTTGTCCTTATTATTACTTGTAATTTTTTTTATTTAATATTTTCTTATGTAATCAACGTTAGTATTTAAATACACTGTTATTTATAACAATAATTTTTTTAGATGCATCTGAAAATTGTCAAGGTGAGCCAGAGTGTCCATTGATGAATTTGATCATATTTCAGGTTGCAGATTCAGCATTTAGAGTACCTGGTAAGCCGTGGACCGTACCATGGACAGCAAAAACAATTCTGCAGGTAAACTTTTTTCATATAATAGTTTTTATGATGATGCATCTAGGAAGGCATGACCACATAATAAATTTTTGAAGATGAATGAGGCGAGAGGAAGGACTCCGATGGTTATTCTGGCTTTGTGTTTTCTGGATATCAACACTATTGAATATGTCCTTGCCAAATGTGAATGGGAAAGAACAGCATGGAGACTAAAACCTTCACTGAAGCTAAGGTTTTAACTTCAAGCCAGTTTTGCGGTTAAATAAATTCATATGAATTTGCTTGTTTGTACAGATTATGAAATTTCAAGTTGATAAAGTTCTGTTTACTTGAAAGTTTTTTGTTTTCAACTACTTGAATGAGTTGTTAAGCAGTCACCAATACACAAAATAAAATTGTTTGGTGCTGCAGGTAATGCTCCTTTGGATTGCTTCTTTCTGGTTTGTTGGATCGTGGATTATTCCATTTTTAGCCCATGTGGCTGGTTTCAGCAAGGAGTCGTTGACATATCGAGGCCAAGCCCTATACAGCCTCTTAACAGATGTTGCTGAAGGCCTTGCTGGGATTGCAATCCTCCATCGTTGCCTTGCCAGGTTCCGTCCCCTTCCACCAGATTGGTTCAGGTTTAGCCTGAAAGGGAACTGGCAGTTTGATGTTGGTCTCGGGTGCCTCATGTTTCCTCTGGTTAACCGGCTGTCCCAAGTCAACCTCAACCTATTGCCCCTTCTGCCCTCTACACCTGTTGCTGTGTCGAGTGTTGAGCAGTCAATTGTGGCTCGAGACCCAGTGGCAATGGCCCTGTATGCAGTGGTAGTTTCAGTATGTGCCCCTGTGTGGGAGGAGATTGTTTTCCGTGGGTTCTTACTCCCTTCCTTGACTAGGTACATGCCTGTCTGGTGTTCGATCCTTTTGAGTTCTGTGGCATTTGCTCTAGCACACTTCAATGCACAGAGGATGCTACCACTCGTCTTCCTTGGGGTGGTGATGGGTATGGTCTTCACACGGTCAAGAAATCTGTTGGCCTCAATGCTCTTGCATAGCCTCTGGAATGGCTTTGTATTCATAGATCTGATGAAATGACATTCATGTTTGTACTTCCCATATTTATATAAATCAGGTATCAATCCGTCTCTGCTGCTGGTCCAATTCTTTTGTGATGATATTGTTTGTGGGCTGCTTTAACATCCATCAAGACAGAAACTATAACTGCCCCTCCATGGGCTTAGGTTTGTATCTAGTTGGTAACTTAGTGAATGCAGCATGGATCTAGATTCAGTAACACTGTATGCTCACATGCCTTTATTTATTTCCCATTGCAACTAACATTATAGATCGAGTGCCATTCCCCAATCAATCTCTGATTTTATGGGTAATCTCCCCCTTCAAGGGTTACTGCTGAGTGTTTCCTCTGTATCAATTATTTCATTAGTCATGTGAGTAGAATGACTGGATTTAGTAACACACAGAAAGACCACGCAGACTGATAACAGGAAATATGACAAAGGAAGATCAATCCACTATTCCTTTATTGGCCATAAGAATTAATTATCATCAAATTTTCAAGTTAAGACCCAAAGAATGTAATATCTAGCTGCATTATCTGATTACTGTATGAGTATCTTAGGTTCTGTCATCATTAGAAAGATTATCTCGCATGGAAGAAAACATTCTATTCTGAAATTTATTAGCATTTGTGGAAGTTTGGATTCTCTAACACATCGGTACGAACACATCGAACAAGACAGTTTTAGTTACAAAGGAGGTAATAGCAGGAGGGACCATCTGACTTCAAGCTCCTTTCAATTTATAGTGTTTGTCTTGAATCCATGTTCCTTCTCCGACCAATATAGGGACCCTTGTCTGCTACTTTTTTTTTTTGCTATTATGATTTGAACTTTGAAAAAAAGACAAAAGCTCTATGTAAAGTGTAGCCTTAAACCTATGAAGATTGAAACCTACAGCCACTCAAGACTGTGAGTGGATCAGAAAACCTGAAATTTCATTACCAAGAGAAATTGTGATATTCCTATTATTGTTTTTCTTTCTTGTACTTATTTTATTTACTGTTTCAAGGAGAGCAATATGGCTACGTATGATATTGGGCATCTCTAAATCTTTTTTCGTTCCTTCTTTTTTGTGATAATGATTAGAAGATTTCTGCTTCTATCTCAACCCCAACTCACTTGCCATGTGTTATATGAGATATTTTTTTCTTTTTTCCTCTTTTTGAGAACATATGCCATGCATTTCAGCAGCCTGACATTATTATTCCAGTTAGACAGAAAAAGTTGCTATGCAAATATCTTTGTTTTTTTGGCTTATAGAGAAAGAGTATATTATTCCTTGCAGAGTAGGTGTGCTTGCAATTTTTTATTTTTTATTTTGAAGTATTGACTTTTCATTATTTAAGGCATAGTTAGCCATTTATTTGGAGCCATACTGGACATATTAATGAAGCTTACTATTTTAAGTATAGTGGGTTGACACATTTATGAATGTTTTAGGACAGGTTAAGAGTACCTGAATCTCCAAACTAAGCTTGTAATATAATATTAGTGAAACATTGAGGATAATAGAATCTGTTCTTATCAGTTTAATATTAGTCAGACATTGAGAATAATAATAATATAGCAATTATACAATATCTCTTTAGCATGTAAAGGACCCACATACACTACACATAGTATTCCAAAAAAAAAATAAAAAATAAAAAATCCTATAAATTAGATTAAAATCATAGAAAAAAGTACTTCCAGTACATCATTTGCATGAAATATTTTTGTAAAAGTAATGTGTTTTATCGTTCAGGTCGGTCTTGTGCTGTAGCAGTTAGAATAAGCATCATAATAGTGAGATCATCTTTTGAACCTGGTCTTACTTTCCAAAATAAATAAATAAGTGATAAGACATATGACCCCTTTTCTATTCTAAACTTAAGAAGCAACTTGGAATAAATCAAAGGGTATGTACACACATGTGAACCTGTTGTCCAAAAATCTTATTGACAATTTGATCCTATCTTTTTCCTTTTAAGTTACTCATTTTGGTTTCTTTTCTTCTATTTATTTTACAATCAATTTTTATATTTCATGAGCTTTTATATGTAGAGAAAATTGTCCAAAATTCACCATTTTCTAGGAAAATAGGACAAAAAAAGAAAAAAGAAGAAGAAAAAAAAGAATTGTAGAAAGAAGACAAAGAGACTTAAGAATTGCTGCAGTAAGCTCACCTCTTCTTTCTTGTTTTTCTTATTTTGGTTTATTAAATTATCAAATGTGATTTCCTCTTTTATGGACAGCCACATATTCACTATATAGGCAGTAAATTCTTCCTTTATTAGAAAACTTGGGAAATATATTTCTTGGAAAATATTCTGTATGCTAGCTGTTGAAAGAAAATGAAGCCCAGAGGATATAGGTCACTCTGATGGGTAAGTTTGTAATTACACACCCTTGTACCTTCTTACCTTCCATAACTATAACAAGCTTTTCTCCTCTCATTCCCTGAATCCCTCCACACACAGCCTGGACCTGGAGAGTGCTGTAGCTAGCAATGGAAACCTCACAACCTCTCTCTATTGAAAGCTTTTCATACAGTTGGTTGATAAACCTACAACCCTCCTTAGGAAGCCTAGACAGTTCCCTCAGGGCCTCCTTTGATGCTTCCGATGACGCCGCCGCCTTCATAGAGATGGATCCAAAGATGACACCATCAAAGAGATTCATCATGGGAGATTCCCAGAACTTCAACTTCAATTTTCCTATAACTCAATCTCCTCTTGCCGTTCATGCCGACGAAGTTTTCTCCAATGGCCTCCTTATGCCTCTCTTTGCCGATTCATCAAAACTGGAGGCATTTGCTACCTCAGTCTCCACTCCATCCCCACCTATCTCATCAGAATCTTCAAGAATTATACTTCCAACAAATAGGATTCACTGTCCCTTCTTAAGAAGATGCCGACGATCATCGAAGAGAATCTTGCAGAAGTATCTTTGTTTCCTTAGTCCTTTATACAGAAAGGTACGAGGAGGCTCAAGAACAAGTACTAAAGCTGAAACTATTGATACAAGAGTGAGGATGGTTAAGAGCCATAGCAGTTCACTACAAACATCTCCGCGGACAAGTACGGCTTATTCATCTGGTGATTGGTGCAACATCGAGCACTCAATCTATGAAGCAGTTCTCCATTGCAAAAAATCGATCGGTATGTATCGATGCCCATCTTGGTTATCACAATCATTTTGTAACAAATTATAAACCATTTTTCATATTTTAATTTTTCTCATTTCTTTTTCTTTTTTTTTTATTCAGAAACATGAGCTAAAATGCTGTATACAGGAGAGAAAAGAAGAAGGAAAAAGAGACAAGAAAGGAGAAAGAAGAAAGAAGAGAGAGGTCCCAAGAAAATCCTCACAGTCACTTGTTTTATTTTGCCTCTTTTTTCTCTTTTCTTTCCTCTTGGATGATAATGTAAATTCTTGTCCTTAACATAGAAGAAGTTTCCTAGTTTGTAAACCATGGACTTTCTGATTTTCTGGTGCTCAAAATTAAATGAAATTAAATATTTTTGTCAGCTTCCTTACAGAAAGAAAATTTCCCAAAGTAGAGATTCTCTTCTGTATTTTTGTTAAATATTTTTTATGTGGTGGGAATTATCCTATTCATCATCTTTAATGAATGAAATTTGAATGGAATAGTGTGGGATCTAAAATTATCAGAATTAACATTCCATTTTTGAAATATTTGTCACTGTGAATGTTATTTCTTTTTTTTTTTCTTTGATATTCCTCATTGCCACCTGGCAAATAAGTTCAAGGGCTTGCTTTGATGATCTCTCAAGAGACTTTTATGTTTTGATTCTGCATGTAATAGTATTAGGTGGTGAAAGGAAATAAGAAACCATGATTTTGTCTCTCCAGCTTTTTAAGGTTCTTCAATGTTGCTGATATTTCAAACAGCCTTTGTGCATAAATTATGGAATCTGAAAATCAAGCCATGGAGAGATAACTGTAACAGAAGAACCATTCTGGATCAAACATGGCATGTTTTATCTTTATTTATTATTATTATTTTTTTTGTTATAAAAATTAGAAGGAAAAAAAAATTGAAAAACCATGAGCCACAGATGAACTGTAGGAAAATATCTCATAATACCCCAGCTCTGCACCATGTCTCTTATTACCATTTTGCAAAACTAAATACAGCATTTCATTTTGAATAATTCATGACATTTATTTTGATTTTTGTAGGATAAACACAAACCCTAATATTTATTTTCTCTTTTATCTCTAAAAAGTTTTAAAGATGAGCATATATATATATATATATAGATAGAGAGAGAGAGAGAGAGAGAGAGAGAGAGAGAGAGACTGATTGTTTCCTTCACATTGTAACAAATAACAATAATGTCTTATCCAAATCAATTGGGGTCCATAACACGAATCTTGTACTATCATTTCAATCTGTTAGAAAATGATCTCTTCTATGTTTCTTCAAATCTTCTCTTAACAATTGGCAAACAGAGCCTACTCCAAATTTAGACCCTTTCTGAACTAATATATTCTCATTATTATCTAATTATATATACACACATATTTGTGATAACTTGGGTGTTTGGGCAGCTTGAGCGCACCACGACTATTCCCTGGACCTTGAAGTTAACGACCAGGTAAGCTTCCAGTGGCTTTGAGCGAAACGCCCCCTTCCCTTCCCCCGCAGTGGTTCCTCAATATATATATATATTGGAGTGTGAATTGGAGTATAGATTGGCCTATACTATTGGCTAATTTTGGCCTTTGGAATACCTTGGCTAGCATTCTTTCCTAGTTTTAAGGAAAAAAAAAAACAAATATAAAATCAATCACTTTCTATATAAAAGGTTACTTCTTAAGTTAGCTTTCATCTAAAATGTTGGATAATGTTCTGGGAAAGGGAAAGCTAATTCCTTTTTTTCCCTCCCGCTTTTTTTAGACACTACGAAATTGGGAAAGTCAAGGTGTTATTTTGGATTGGGAACTCATTCCAAGAATCAGTTTCCTTAAATTCATTATGAGAACTAATTTTGAAGGCTTTTTGTCTGACCTAATACAAATGTTTGGTTAACATGTACTTAAATGAGTTTTGACCATATTTTTAATTATAACTATATTCATATAATCACATAGTCACACATAAGCTTTGTACACTTGTATCATTTTAAATGTGATAATAACACTCCAAAATAATCTATAATAAAAATAGTGTATTTACAAGTTTGCCCTTTGACAGTTTATTTAGAAGTTTTCCACAGCAAAAACTCAAAATTCATTCTTAAAATTTAAAATCAAGGTTGGAGATGATTATGTGATGAACGGTATTTTCTCATTTTAAATCTAGGAGAACTTATGCTATCTTTTCTAACCAAACCACCATTTTTATATGAGAACTCATTCTACCGACCGGAACTCAATCAAAGTTACATAATGCATTCCCAAAATGATAGCCAAACAAGACCTAAGTAAATGTTTGAGAAGACTAAGAAAAAAAATCAGGTTCTCCAACATTGAGGTCTCTTGAAAATAGTTTTCCCAAAAAATAAAATAAAATAAAATAAAAAATATCATTGAAGGAAAAAAGAACATCTTCTTCTTGATGAAATTTATCTTTAAACAGCCTATAAATGGTCCTTTTTTAATTCCTTTTTTGTAATCTCATGTATCTTTTTGGAGCTATTGTCTAGTACTACCACATTGCTTGCTGGGCCTACCACGTGAGTAGCACGTGATAGCCATGTTATTTGACTCCCTTGTCTTTGCAACATAGAGTGGTGTTTGGATGCAGTTCTGATCGGTATCCATTCACCTAATAATGGTTCCAATTTCTTGTTTGGCGGTGAGTGGTTCAAGCAATTTGAGTTCTCTACTCAACCTGGCTTTTGTACTTTTGGGGCACTCTTCCTACCGAGTTGAAGTCATCTAGGGCTGTCAATGAGCCGAGCTCAGATTTGGGCTCGGCTTGTATGAGCCGAGCATGAGCTCTATATATAGGCTAGCGAGCCGACCTTGGCCCGAAAAAAAGTTCATTATCTTAACGAGTTTGAGCCGAGCTTGAGTAGGCTCGGCTCAATTTCTATATGATTTTATACATCTATATTCCTATATCTTTTATTATATATTAATATCAAATATATATGTTCCTATATTATATTATATATATTAATAATCATCAACTATATTATCAATGTATTTATATTAATATAAGTTTTTTTACGAGTTGAGCCATTTATTAACCCAATTTTTTGCGAGTAGAGCTTTTGCGAGCCGAACAGAGCGTTAACGAGCCTGAGCCTGAGCCTGAGCGGAACCTAAGTCTTGAGCCCTAGTTGAGCTGGGCAAAGCTCGGCTCGGCTCGTTTACAACCCTAAAATCATCTGTTGTCTTTACAAAGGGATGTTGTTCACATCACATCCCTAATTTAGGGCTGTAAACGAGCCGAGTCGAACTGAGCTTTACCCAACTTGACTCAGACTCAAAGACCTTGAGAAAATCTCAGGCTCGTTAAAAAAATTTGGACATAGACTCGTTAAAATATATTAGGCTAAGGCTTGGCTCGCAAAAGCTTGACTCGTAAAAAGCTCAACTTGTAAAAAAGCTTATATTAGTATAAATCCATTAATATGATAATTTGATGATAATTATTATATACCATATAATATATTAACTAATATTAATATATAATATAAGATACAGGAATATGAATCTCATATACAAATCGAACCGAGCCTACCCAAGCTGGCCTCAAGCTTGTTAAGATAATGAGTTTTTTTTCGGCTCAAGCTCGGCTCGTTCACAGCCCTAATCCCTACAGCATCCTATCCCCTTTTGATAAGTTATGCATGTATATAGAGCGGTTGATTTGTCTTGTAGAGTTGGACATATCACTTTAAAAAAAAAAAATTCTTTTATCTATTTTCCTTTTTAAATTATTTTGAGGGGAAAATGGATAACTTATTGAAAATAATGGGTCCTTTTGTTTATATGAAATAAAATAATACAAAATTATTACTGTAAAAAAAATTATAGAATAAATAGTAGATGGCCTATATTTAGTTGGAGGGGCCATGAAAGTATGGGCCAAAGGTTTCAAGCAAATGGGTCACATGGCAACAAGCAAGAAGAGGGGACAGAGACAAAATATGCTAGGAGAAAGTCCATGTTTGATAATGTTGCCTCTCTATTTCTATCAACTTCATTTCTGTTTTCTTCCTTGGATTCATCCTCTTCTCCTGAAGATGCAGAACCAAGAGTATAGCTACTATGTTTTTCTCTTGCAAAAGGCTTTACCTTAGGCTGGGGACCAAAGCCTTACTACACACTACTTGTCACTGTTGGTAACAACAAGACACTGGCAAGGCTTAATTGTGCTTTTCTCCCTTGTGAAAGCAGGATAGATATGAGCTTATGGGATAAGGTTGTCTCAAATTATTGGAGTTCTCAGGGTAGCAAAACTGAAAATCTATTTTCTTTTTTTTTGGCTCACATTGAAGGTGCAATATCACCATGAAAATGCAGGTCTGTTCACATGAGACGGTACAGAGACATTAGGAGGGGACCAAGACACTGCTATATACTGTTTGTCGGAGGGGTCGGGATTAGGTCGTTGTTAGGGCTTATGTACCACTGCATGCAAGTTCTTCCTAGTCTCTCTGAAAGCCCATACAGAAAAAGGGAAAAGGGAAAAAAAATACACACACACACAGATATATACATATATATACACAGAGACAAAAAACTAAAGTTCTTCCCATTCATGAACCTCACATATGATGGATGGTTCATGGCACAAGAACAAGGTGGTCCTCAAAATCATTGAACTGATTGGTTTTGATCATTGAGAAAACCTATCTTTCATGGCACAGTAGTCATCAAGGCCAGCCAAAGACAAATTTCATTACTGATATTTGTTTGTATCAACCATGCATGAAGACCCAGTAAGAAAAAATAAATAAATAAATAAGGAATTAAGAGGTTTCAGTTGAGATTAGCCTCATTGTGAATAGTCAACTTACACTCTTCAAGTAGCTCATAGGATGTTCCTAGGGCATCCAGTTGCAGGCCTCTGGCGATCGCGAACTTCTTATAAGTTGCCTGTAGCAGCAATTGACTCTTAAGCTATGATTCAAGAACAGACCAGATTACAAAGGGATTCATAAACATGCTTCTTGTTCGAAGCAAGGACAACCAAACACCTTAAGTGATGTCGAACAGGTTCAGCAGGGTAAGTTCAATTAATTGTATGTTTATACCCATATTTGTTAATTGGGTCATACCCATAGATTCTCTAGCAAACCCAATTATTTATGTCATTTTTAGGTTAGAAATTTATTATTTTTTGTTAGAGTTTGACTAGGAAAGCAGTTAGAATTAGGTTTATCTAGAAAATCCATGTTAAAATTTTAATAGGATAAAATTTCATGTTTTAGATGTTATTTTGGATGTATTTTAGTGTTTTTAGGTTTCTTCACGTATATGTATTAGATTAGGACTCTTTTTAATTTAATTTTCGTCATCCTTACACCAAGAATTTTCTAGATAATCCTAATTCTAACAGCTTTCCTAGTCAAACTCTAACAAACAATAATAAAATTCTAGCCTAAAAAGGACGCAAGTAATTCGGTTTGCTAGAGAATCCATGGGTATGACCCAACTAACAAATATGGGCATAAACATACAATTAATTGAACTTGTTCTGCTGAACTTGTTCTACATCATCAAGGCCTGAAGGTTTTTAATTTGATCAGTTTGAAATTTAAAAATTAACAGATAAGGAATAAGTAAATATAAGCATGTAATATACTGCAGCAGTTTCAATGCCTGAAGTGTTACAATTCAAAAATCAAAACTATTGACAGAATAATCTAGCCAACAACATGAAATACCTTCTTTTTTCTGCTAAACAAGCACAGGATCAGAACCTACCAGCATACACTCAGACTCGCCCTTGCTCGGTTGACCCAGTCCCATCATCAAATCCCACCTAAGGATCTCTGAAGGTAACAAGGATGATAGAAGCCAAGCTGCTCTGTTTCTTTCTTTTTCTTCTCTCTTTGGTTGGAAGACTGATCTGTTTCACAGCTTTTTTGGCCATTAATGATAGCTTACAAGCAGAATACATACCCGTACCGCACTCAGCTAAACAATAATATCAGCTGGGTGCAACAAAGTTAGGTGGAGATCAAATAAATATTAGTACTAATCAAAGAATAATCATAACTGAGATACTACTTGTCTTTCTTAATCTAAGAATTATGGAAATTTCTTTCTGTCAACATGATGAAGAACGAAGCTCAAACATCTTCAAGAACATGATGTTTCTTGTATGCTACAGTTAACCAAAACTCAATGCAGCCCAGGAGGAAAAATATGATTCCAAATTTCTACTTACAGAAAAAGGCTGTGATAACTGCTAGACCTGTACATTAGACTACTAAAGCATCTTGGTTGTTGTCCAAAAGGTCTTTCAGGAATTGGGAGGACCTGATATGGCAGTGAATTTAGCATGAGCCTATACCATATTGATACTATTGGGGCGAGGAGCTTCAATTTCTTTGGTATCCGAGCTTGTGGATTTTAGAGAAGCCTCAACATCTTGGCTATTGGAGTTTGCAGATTCCAGTGAAGCTTCAATTTCCTTAGTAGCTGAGCTTCCAGATCTCAGATGGTACCGCTTTTTACTGGTTTTGGGACTTCTTTTTGAAATGGCAATGGCAATGTCGTTCGGAAAGAGGTCGCATAGCACAAAGGCATGGATGATAGAGGTAATCAGCAAAGCTATTACTGTGAGGGTAGAAATGGCAGAGAGCGCGACTGACAGAAATTTAGTTAGTATATTTGTGACCTCATTTGCATACTTGAAGGTTGCAATGGAAGCCCCAGTCTTCGGAAAAGTGCACGCCCACCATGCCAGAGAGAACCTATGGACAGGGATGGAAAAAGAAAATCAGAATATTTTTCACCCCAAGACAGAAATGTCCGAAGATGACATATAAAAATGTAAATACGTGATATACCTGAAGCCTCGAAAGAAATTAACCCGAACAGCCTGTCAAAACACCCAACAAAAAGTGAGAACTTTTAATTCATTTTGGAGAACCATTCGTTGGAAAGGATAATTTTTAGTGAAAGCACAGTAATGACAGCGATATGCAGAGACTGACCAGTGAAAAATAAAGGAATATGGCAATGAAGTAAGCAATCCGTGACCCATAAGATCCTTGAATTCGTGCCCATGCCATAGAAGTGACACTAGGTGCTGCAACAAACAGAAAGAACACTGGATGGAGCTCCTTAGGAAGTGTCTCGTTTGTTGGAAGCCTCTGGTAAAGAGTTACAAATAGGACCGTGTAGTGCACCAACCCAACAGCAAAGAAGAAAATCGGCCCTTCTTTTAACCCTTTGGATGCACCCAGCAATGCTCCCACAAAGTTTCCAACAATTGGGAGATGGTTTGAAGGATTGGTCACCTCTGAAAGCCTCCGCTGACCTCTCGACATCCATTGTCCATATATTTTAAGCTCAAGACAGAAGATAGGGGTCATGAGAATGTACCAGAGAGCTGCATGCAGGTCTTTGGTAAGAGAAGGTGAGATTCCAAGAGCTAAGAACAACAAGGCTATCCATGGAGCAAAGAAGAAATTGACACGAATGGGATGGTAATACTCACGGCGGACCGCTTCAAAATAAAATATGATTTTCAGAGAATATGTGAAGAAGACAATGGCTGTGAGAGCAACGGAAATGCATCATAAGATGAGATTGACAATCAGGCTTACATGGAGGAAATTTGTGGAGACAGATGTAGCTAGGGTTTCCATAGGATTGCTTGGCTGCTCACACCAAGGCAGATACCAAATGACGAGACTTGGACACCGGAGAAGGAATGGCCACTGCTTATCATCTGGAAGCAACAACTCCTCTGATGACTGAAAAGGAAGAAAAGAGGCCTTAAATCATCCTTTGTTCTAATAAAATTAATTTGTAAGAGGAAAACGGTCAAAACAAAATACAACAATGTGAAAAATAAATATTAAACACCCATAAGGCCATAACCACACATAAAATATTGTGTATGCCTACATACAAATTCTCTCTCTCACACACACGCATGCATGAATGCATGCACACATATATTGCCGACGGTTATATACAAAAAGAAAATGCATAGAAATGAAAAAGAAAAAACTTGAATCAACTAATGACAAAAACAACACATACCCTAAGAGTTTCCAGTTCAGGCCCTTCCAAGGCATCAAGGTACCAGTGCACAGGTAAAGTCTTAATCTCAGAATTCTGAGAATTATTAACCTCTGATTCAGGTTCTTGCTGTTTTCCACGTAAGTTTGATAACTGCCTCTCAAGTTTTCCAGACCATGTTTTGAAAGAATCAAACCTTTTATCCTTCAACCCGTCAATATTAGGATTCCTTGGTCGTCACTCTGGAAGATTAGGCACGTCTCCTTTGGCAGCTGCCTCGGCATATGCAGGGGCCCCTGGTACTGGTTGACAATAGAATTTCGCCTGCTTTGCCTGTCTGGGGCTAGCAACCTTAGATGTGGCAGTAGAGCCTGGAACTCCACTGCTGAGAGTCTTTTCACCTGTTTTACCGGAGAGCACTCTTTCACTGCTTTTTACGTGAGGTCTGGAGGGAGAAGAAGGCATACTAATAGAAACAGAATGCATCCGGCACAAATCAATGGCTGGGGGATGCATTACTCTGGCTCTGGAAGACAGCTGTATCAACTTCCTGCAGAAAATATATTTAAGTTGGGCAACTTAATGATAAACCATTTGTTCGGTAAGGGCACTGATATAAACACAAAGACCACCCTGTCTGACAGTCTAGATCCATGGAGTCAACACAACAATAAAATCAAACTCACATGACTCATCCAGAAGCACTCCAAGAGTTGGACTTAATAACTTAGTGTATAACAATGACATTTGCATTTGAAAGAAAGAACCTGAGATATCTGAGTGGTAGATCATAAGGAAATGTACATGTCACTGGCGTACATGCAGACGATGGTTCGGTAAAGAAGATCTCTCCATGCCAAAAACCTCAACAGACTGCAAGCATTTTGATCCAGATACCAATTTTTTATCTGGGACATTCAAATGAATGTGGTCAACATTTGGGTCAATTTTTGTCTTAACGGAGCTTGGAGATCTATTGAGCAAAACCAAAAACCAAAACTCAGTTTTGTTACCACGCTCATGCAGAATGTAATACACCATGAGCATGTGTTAGAACAACTAACGCTCTCAAATTATTAATCCAGCATGAGCATGAGTAAGAGACAACTCAACCAATTCAGAACCATACTCTATGCTCAGGCTCATATTATTGTCCCTCAAAATCATGTCTGGCATTCCATGAGCCAGACGATAGAAATGAGTTACCCATGCCACCATATTGCCCCACCATGTTTTCTTTGACCTAAGTCGGAGAGTAGGACACCTCAAATGTAGAAAAACATCCCAAACCCTCCCACCCCTCATCCTCCTTAGTTCACCATCCATCCCCCAGTACCTAAGTACAGATTATACAAGAGTACGGCAATAAGAGGATATTATCACACATTAAGTTAGAAAAGTTCCCAAGAATCTAATGTCACCGTCCATAGTTATTTATGTTATGATGATGGGCTTTACATGTAATCGAAGTAGAATTTACATTCATACTTTGATTGGTGGAGTTCCTGCAACCTCAAAGCAGAATTTAAATCAACTCGGATTAGGACAAAAATAGTCTCCACTCTTATTACTTAGGTGTGCATACCCTGTTGGGTCATCCCACACACTGAACTAAGTGAATTGGTTATGGTAGAGATGTAAGCCTACTCCATATCAAATAAGGTATCACTTTAGCTAATGGACTGGAGGTTTGGGAGCCAGTTGGTTGATAGTGAGTATTCAGGTTACTGCTTTCCTCGATATTATCAAAGCCAGTAACTGCTCTGAACGTTATATGTTTGAAAAGAAATGGAAGCTCTTCAGGGGAATTCTGCTTTGCTGATCTCATATTTCCACTGCTTTCCATGAGGAACGACTATACCTACAGCATGAAACAAAAGTGATTAGATAGCGTGCTTGCAATTTATTAAAGCATAAAGGAATATCATCATCTAAAAGTGATTTCATTTGTCAAATAGAATTAGAAAAAGGTAATACTAATTCAAATACAATATATACTTGAAGGTTTAGCTGTTGCAGACAAAGATTTTGTATTTCATGGAACAAAATTGGAATTACGTTCATTTCAAGTTACAAGAACTATCACCTCTTAACTTCATCAATCTCTAATTTATAAAATATTATCCATAACTGAAGAGGAGGGATGAAGAAAAAGCCGATTTGAAGAAGGCTATTAGAACAAAAATCAATACACAGCACCACATAGGACACTCAAATATCACTTAGTGACCTTGCGGTTGTGTGATCAATGCTCCAACTACCACTAAGAATATAAGATGTGTGATCGGATGACACGGTTACTGGGTTACTGATGAGAGAAGTGCTGTAGCAGGAGCAAGTGAAGTACGCTTCTGGTGTGGATGTATAAAGCTCTTATTTGAAACAAAAAAAAAGTCTGGGCAATGGAACCAACAAGTTTCCAATAACAATAGACCAAGGTCAACTACAAGCCCCTAATCTGTTTATTTGACTATGGACGAATTCTTGACTCATATTCAAGAGGGGGTCTCTTGGTGCCTGATATTTGCAGACTACTTGGTGCCTGTTATTTGCAGACTATGTGGTATTAGTAAGCAAATTAGAGGAGACGCACAGTTAACAATTCAATGCCAGGGAATTCCTAAAAGTGAGCACTTCTTTTATTTTAGATTAATTGTACATGGAGATAGTGATATGGAAGTTGTACATGGAACTTGAGCTGGAATGCTAATGGAGAGGTGCTTTTGGGGTGTCATGAGACCGGAGTATCCCACTCAAGCTGAAAGATAAATTTTATCATACTCCCATTAGACTAATTATAATATTCAGAGCAAAATGTTGAGCAGCTAAGGAGCAAATTCATGAGATGAGTGTAACAGAGATGATGATGTTGGGATGGATGTATGAAAAAGACTAAGAAGGAAAAGACAAAGAATAAACACGTCCAAGAGAATTTAGAAGTAGACCCAATTGGTCATAAAATAAAGTTGTTTGATTTATTTTAGGCATGTTAAATGGAGAACAATGGAAGCACCTGTGAAAAGGTATAAAATCGTGTAAGTTGAAAGGTCAAGCGGCCTCAAGGAAGACCAAGAAGAGCCTGATTGAGTCAATTAGAAATGACTTAAAGAAACGTAACTAAGGATACAATTTTTGACAAAATGGAATGGGATAACTGGACTGGACTCATATCATCAACTGCAGGCAAGATAAGTAATTTTTTTTTTTTTTTGATAAGGTGTGATAATATTCTTATAAGTAAGAATAGTTACAAATGATACTTGTGGCTATACACTGTACAACAACAGTATACACAAGCCCCCTTAGAAACCTTTAGGAGCCATACCAAAAGCCATTGGTCCCTGAGACAAACTCAGAAAAAGGAGATGTCCCCAAAGTCTGTTTTCCCCGAAGCCCAAAAAAATAATGTAGAAAACACTCGTCTCATGACAACCTCCACTTGAGCCTCCTTCCCTTAAAAAATTCTCTCATTTCTCTCTTTCCATATGGTCCAAATAACTAATTCCAGAGAACACTTTTCCTGCACTTCGTCTTCCTTCTTCCCCATTCAATTAAAACATCTTGAAGGTGAACAGAAGGCGTCCAGTCAAGATTGAACTTGCCACTAATAACAGACCAGCACCTTGAAGCCACAACATAGTGTACAAGCAAATGATCAGCAGTCTCTTCTTCCCCTTTACACATGACACATCGATTAGGCATACTCCAACCTCTACTTTTCAGGTTGTCGATCGTGAGAAGTTTATCCTTTAGGCCCACCCAAACAAAGAATGCCACCCTTAAGGGAAGACCCCATTTCCAGATGAAGCACTCCTGTGCCACATTAACATGCTTAAAGACTAGGTTAGGAAACAAGGATTGCACCGAAGATCCCTTCTCATCCCACTTCCATCTTCTATGGTCATCTCCCACTCCCACTTTGGTTGAATAAAGAGCATTAAGAAAGTTAATCATAATGTTCAGTTCACTATCCAAAAGAATCTTCCTCAGCTTGACCTTCCAAACAACATTATTACCGTTCCTTCTAAGCACATTTCCCACTCTCTCATCCTTCTTCACTGCCAAGGAGAAAATGACAGGACCCTCATATAGCTAGAAGCTAAATGTTTATTCTCGGAGGGTCAAAACTTGCGGCAGAATCCTTATCCCCTCTGTTTGTAGTGAACTTGTTGACCGTTGTTGCTCTCCCTCTTGTTCTCCGTCCTTTGAGAGTTTCCTTGCTATTCGTGCGGGGGAGGAATTCGTGTTGAAGGTACAGGAGGTATTGTCGGATGAGATTAAGGAGCGTCAGATTAATTCTAATCTGGTTTTGGCGTTGCTTGATTTCACGCCTTCGTCGGGTCGGAGTAGGAACCTGGAGGTCTGTGCTGTTCCGTCAATCAAGGCGAGTGGGGACGAGGATGGAGCGCTGTGTTCGGTGGAACCCATCAATTTCTTGTTTCCTGGTGAGG
>JAUPMG010000009.1:3329460-3351332 GCA_031762675.1 Pachysandra terminalis
GGCATTGTGCTTTGGTTCGGAGATGTTGGGCTTTGGTTCTCTTGATTTCCTCTTTTGTCTTTGTTGGGGACATAAATGTCAGTGAAATTTGAGGAGAGGTTGAGTGGATGCTTAGGCTTTGTAGTGATGAAGAGATTGGATTTGGACTTTGATGTGATTGTAAATATCTTAACATTTGCTGTTGATAGAAAATCTGATAAAAAAAAGGCACCTTTTTATCAGTCTTTCAATGAAATCTTGGTGGTTAAAACGAGCTTGATATCCAATTGTCCACATTTTGACATTGTGATTGTAAAAGTTGAGTTCCTCATTTTTTTGGCTATATGAAAAGATTTCAATGCTAAACCACTTCGGCATTGAGGAAGAGTATCCAAGCTCCAAGGCATTTATTTGTCTGTTATCCGATGAAGCCAAGGTGGACAATCTTTGTATTAATCAAATGTTTATTTAGGGAGTTTGAAATTAATTTCTATCTTTCTTGAGTACTGACTAATAATTGGAATTTGAACACGAAGATAATTGCTGATATGAATGTAATGATTGTATGCTGAAAAAAATATGTTGGATGGACACTAATATTTGTCTGACCTCGACAATCATTTTTCCTTTTTTTCTTTGGTTTTATTTTCACATTATAAGATAGCATCTAGTATAGAGTATGGACTTTGTATTTTCCTATAAAGAGTTTCTTTGTAGGTGACGTAACATTATTAATCTCATTAAACTCTTATACGTATATAAGCCAATTCATAAGGTATAATTTATTCAATCCAACATAATTTATAAAATTAAATTATTTCTACTTCATTATTGAAATTTCCTGTCGTGTCTGCCATAACCATTGCTTCCTTTTCACACTTCTAATGCATCAATCAATGACCAGACATTTCTGCGTATGGGACTTTTGTCATTATCAATTATTAATTTTTTTTAACTTTTTAAAAAGTTTAATGAAATTCTGCTTTTCAACCACCTGGTATAGATGCTCAAGTCTAAAAACTTCTATTTACATGAATTCTTATATTGTAAAAAGAAATGGCATTAGTAGATCCCTTTGTCTGATCCCTCTAGTAGACCTAAAGAATCCTGTTGCCACACCATTCACCAAAACTGAAAAGGAAGCAATCGAAATACAACTATTCATCCATCTCCTCCATTTTTCTCCATAACTCCATTCTTCTTAACAAGTATAGAAAGAAGTTCCAACAAGCATGGCCATATGCCTTTTTAATGACCATTTTGCTAAGCAACCATGATTCTTCTCTTCTCAAGATGGAAACAATACATTCATTTGCTATTAGAGTGCCATCAAGAATATGCCTACCCCCAACAAAGGCACTCTGAGAATGAGAAATGATGTTTATCCTTCTTAATCTGTTTACCAGAATCTTGGCTATGGTTTTATGAAAACTCCCCACAAGACTCATTGGCCTGAAATCTTTGATGTTGACTGCTATACTTCTTTTTTATGATCCCTGATTTGCATGTCAAAAAGCAGATTTGGCGTTCTTTGTAATCTCAATTGATACCTGATTTACCCGGGTTATTGACTAATGAGCTGCATTGATTACTCAGTATTTTATTCCAAAATTCTATGAATCTCTGTCAGGTTCCACAAAAAGATGCTGAAATAAAAGTTGAATGACTTTTTATTGGCTGACCATATGATCAGATTGTTAGCATCAATACCCAATGTAACCTCTAAGTTATGGAAAATCTAAGAGGTTCCTCATTGGTTGAATAAGTTTGGGTCAGTGTCCATATGAACAACTTGTGTCAAGTGACATTTTATACTTCATATAAAACTTTAGTTAGTGATTGAATAGAACAGGCGATCATGACTGTGATATTCAACGATAGCTGGGTTTGGGTTCTGATAGTAATTATGGTGAAAGAGCTTTAATTTTTGTTTGACTTTTTTTTCTTTTTTATCAGTAAAAGAGAAACTTTATAAAATTACTAAGAAAGAAGAAAAGAAGCCCACTGATGTGCATGGATAGTATACACTGAGTCGAGTGAGATTAGTACATCCAAGTCAGATTCCAAAAATAAACAAAATCACCTAACAATACATATCCTGATCATGTGCAAATGCGAAGTAAGATACATCCTTAAACTCTGGTAAAATGGATACCCACTGGAGGTTTTCTTACTAATGACCGACTCTCCTTACTCAACCCTTCAAAAATGCGATAGTTCCTATCTTTCCATAGCGTCCAGCAAATGGAAGATGGAGAGATGTTCCTAAGTAACTCAAGTCTGCTCTTTCTTTCCGTCCAACCCCACCCATGGAGAGCTGCCTCTAAATTCGACAGCATCATTCACACAAAACCAAATATGAAATGAAGAAATTCCAAATCCAACGTGCTACCTCACACCGAACAAAAAAAAATGTGCAACTGATTCTCCTCCTGCCTTACATAAGACACGCCTGTTTATGATTTGCCAATTTCTTGAAATAAGGTGATCTACTGTTATCAACGAAAGCTCTCCACTTAAAGAAAGCTACCTTTGATGGAATGGTACCTACCAGATCAACTTTGACATCCTAAGGTTTTCTTGATTCGGTATAAGAGCGAAGAAAAAAGATTTTACTGTGAACACCCCATTCTTCTCCTGAAGCCAACATCTCCGATCTTCACCATCTCCAACCTCCATAGGTTGGAGAGATAACAGAAAATTAGCCATTGATTCCATGCCTCCTTTTGACTTGCACTACTTTTGATTTTCATGTCCTTATTATTACTTATAATTTTTTTTTATTATTTTTTTTTGTGTAATCGCTGTTAATATTTAAATACACTGTTATCTATAAGAATAGTTTTTTTAGATGCATCTGAAAATTGTCAAGGTGAGCCAGAGTGCCCATTGATGAATTTGATCATATTTTAGGTTGCAGATTCAGCATTTAGAGTACCTGGTAAGCCGTGGACCGTACCATGGACAGCAAAAACAACTCTGCAGGTAAACTTTTTGCATATAATAGTTTTTATGATGATGCATCTAGGAAGGCATGACCACTTAATAAATTTTTGAAGATGAGGGAGGCAAGGGGAAGGACTTCGATGATTATTCTGGGTTTGTGTTTTCTGGATATCAACACTATTGAACACGTCCTTGCCAAATGTGAATGGGAAAGAACAGCATGAAGACTAAAATCTCCACTGAAACTAAGGTTTTAACTTCAAGCCAGTTTTGCAGTTAAATAAACTCATATGAATTTGTCTGTTTGTACAGATTATGAAATTTCAAGTTGATAAAGTTCTGTTTACTTGAAAAGTTTTTTCTTTTC
Source organism: Pachysandra terminalis (assembly GCA_031762675.1). NCBI lineage: Eukaryota > Viridiplantae > Streptophyta > Magnoliopsida > Buxales > Buxaceae > Pachysandra > Pachysandra terminalis. The sequence continues at coordinate 3,332,753 of JAUPMG010000009.1, forward strand.
AACTACTTGAATGAGTTGTTAAGCAGTCACCAATACACAAAATAAAATGCAGGTAATGCTCCTTTGGATTGCTTCTTTCTGGTTTGTTGGATCGTGGATTAGTCCATTTTTAGCCCATGTGGCTGGTTTCAGCAAGGAGTCGTTGACATATCGAGGCCAAGCCCTATACAGCCTCTTAACAGATGTCGCTGAAGGCCTTGCTGGGATTGCAATCCTCCATCGTTGCCTCACCAGGTTCCGTCCCCTTCCACCAGATTGGTTCAGGTTTAGCCTGAGAGGGAACTGGCAGTTTGATGTTGGCCTTGGGTGCCTCATGTTTCCTCTGGTTAACCAGCTGTCCCAAGTCAACCTCAACCTATTGCCCCTTCTGCCCTCTACACCTGTTGCTGTGTCGAGTGTTCAGCAGTCAATTGTGGCTCGGGACCCAGTGGCAATGACCCTGTATGTAGTGGTAGTTTCAGTATGTGCCCCTGTGTGGGAGGAGATTGTTTTCCGTGGGTTCTTACTCCCTTCCTTGACTAGGTACATGCCTGTCTGGTGTTCGATCCTTTTGAGTTCTGTGGCATTTGCTCTAGCACACTTCAATGCACAGAGGATGCTACCACTCGTCTTCCTTGGGGTGGTGATGGGTATGGTCTTCACACGGTCAAGAAATCTGTTGGCCTCAATGCTCTTGCATAGCCTCTGGAATGGCTTTGTATTCATAGATCTGATGAAATGACATTCATGTTTGTACTTCCTTATTTATATAAATCAGGTATCAATCTGTCTCCGCTGCTGGTCCAATTCTTTTGTGATGATATTGTTTGTAGGCTGGTTTAACATCAGAAACTATAACTACCCCTCCACAGGCTTTAGGTTTGTATCTAATTGCTAACTTAGTGAATGCAGCATGGATTTAGATTCAGTAACACTGTATACTCACATGCTTTTTTTTTTTTATTTCCCATTACAACTGACATTATAGATTGAGTGCGGTTCCTAAATCAATCTCTGATTTTATGGGCATTCTCTGCCTTCAAGGGTTGCTGCTAAGTATTTGCTCTGTATCAATTATTTCATTAGTCATGAACAATGACTGGATTTAGTAACACACAAAAAGAGCACACTGACTGATAACAGGAAATATGACAAAGGAAGATCAATCCACTATTCTTTTATTGGACATAAGAATTAATTATTATCAATTTTCCAAGTTAAGACTCAAAGAATGTAATATCTACCTGCATTATTTGATTTACTGTATGGGTGTCTTAGGTTCTGTCATCATTAGAAAGATTATCATGCATGGAAGAAAACATTCTATTCTGAAATTTATTAGCTTTTGTGGGAAGTTTGGATTCTCTAACACATCGGTACGAACGCATCGAACAAGACAGTTTTAGTTACAAAGGAGGTAACAGCAGGAGGGACCATCTGACTTCAAGCCCCTTTCAATTTATAGTGTTTGTCTTGAACCCATGTTCCTTCTCCGACCAATATAGGGACCCTTGTCTGCTACTTGTGCTTCTTCCTTTTTTTTTTTTATTTATTTTTCCCAATCATAGTTTGAACTTTGAAAAAATGACAAAAGCTCTATGTAAAGTGTAGCCTTAAACCTATGAAGATTGGAACCTACAGCCACTCAAAACTGTTAGTGGATCAGAAAACCTGAAATTTCATTACCAAGAGAAATTGTGATATTCCTATTATTGTTTTTCTTTATCGTACTTATTTTATTTATTGTTTCAAGGAGAGCAATATGGCTACGTATGATATTGGGCATCTCTAAATTCTTTTTTTCTTCTTTCTTTTTTGTGATAATGATTAGAAGATTTCTGCTTCTATCTTGCCATGTGTTATATGAGGTCTTTTTTTCTTTTTTCCTCTTTTTGAGAACATATGCCATGCATTTCACCAGCCTGACATTATTATTCCAGTTAGACAGAAAAAGTTGCTATGCAAATATCTTTATTTTTTTGGCTTATAGAGAAAGAGTATATTATTCCTTGCAGAGTAGGTGTGCTTGCAATTTTTTTTATTTTTTTTGAAGTATGACTTTTCATTATTTAATGCATAGTAAGCCACTTTATTTGGAGTCATACTGGACATATTAATGAAGCTTACTATTTTAAGTATAGTGGGTTGACACATTTATGACTGTTTTAGGACAGGTTAAGAGTACCTGAATCTCCAAACTAAGCTTGTAATGCAATATTAGTGAAACATTGAGAATATTAGAATCTGTTCTTATCAGTTTAATATTAGTCAGACATTGAGAATAATGATAATAATATAGCAATTATACAATATCTCTTTAGCATGTAAAGGACCCACAGACACTACACATAGTATTCCAAAAAAAAAAAAAAAAATCCTATAAATTAGATTCAAATCATAGAAAAAAGTACTTCCAGTACATTATTTGCATGAAATCTTTTTGTAAAAGTAATGTTTTTATCGTTCAGGTCGGTCTTGCGCTGTAGCAGTTAGAATAAGCATCATAATAGTGAGGTCATTGTTTGAACCTAGTCTTACTTACCAAAATAAATAAATTAAGTGATAAGGCATATGATCCCTTTTCTATTGTAAACTTGAGAAGCAACTTGGAATAAATCAAAGGGTATGTACACACATGTGAACCTGTTGTCCAAAAATCTTATTGACAATTTGATCCTGTCTTTTTCCTTTTTAGTTTCTTTTCTTCTATTTATTTTACAATTAATTTTTATATTTTATGTCCAAAATTCACCATTTTCCAGGAAAATAGGAAAAAAAAAAGAAGAAGAAAAGAAAGAATTGTAGAAAGAAGACAAAAGAGACTTAAACTTGCTGCAGTAAGCTCACCTCTTCTTTCTTGTTTTTCTCATTTTTGTTTTTTGAATTATCAAATGTGATTTCCTCTTTTATGGACAGCCACATATTCACTATATAGGCAGTAAATTCTTCCTTTATTAGGGAACTTGGGAAATATATTTCTTGGAAAATATTTTGTATACTAGCTGTTGAAAGAAAATGAAGTCCAAAGGATATAGGTCACTCAGAAGGGTAAGTTTGTAATCACGCACCCTTGTATCTTCTTACCTTCCATAAATATAACAAGCTTTTCTCCTCTCATTCCCTGAATCATCTACACACACAACCTGGACCTGGAGAGTGCTGTAGCTAGCAATGGAAACCTCACAACCTCTCTCTATTGAAAGCTTTTCATATAGTTGGTTGATAAACCTACAACCCTCCTTAGGAAGCCTAGACAGTTCCCTCAGAGCCTCCTTTGACGCTTCCGATGACGCCGCTGCCTTCATAGAGATGGATCCAAAGATGACACCATCAAAGAGATTCAACATGGGAGATTCCCAGAACTTCAACTTTAATTTTCCTATATCCCAATCTCCTCTTGCTGTTGTTCATGCTGACGAACTTTTCTCCAATGGCCTCCTTATGCCTCTCTTCGCCGATTCATCAAAACTGGAGGCATATGGTACCTCAGTCTCCACTCCATCCCCACCTATCTCATCAGAATCTTCAAGAATTATACTTCCAACAAATAGGATTCACTGTCCTTTCTTAAGAAGGTGTCGGCGATCATCAAGGAGAATCTTGCAGAAGTATCTTTGTTTCTTTTGTCCTTTATACAGAAAGGTACGAGGCTCAAGAACAAGTACTAAAACTGAAACTATTGATACAAGAGTGAAGATGGTTAAGAGCCATAGCAGTTCACTACAAACATCTCCGCAGACAAGTACAGCTTGTTCATCTGCTGATTGGTGCAATATCGAGCACTCGATTTATGAAGCAGTTCTCCATTGCAAAAAATCAATCGGTATGTATCGATGCCCATCTTGGTTATCACAATCTTTTTGTAACAAATTATAAATCATTTTTCAGATTTTAATTTTTCTCATTTCTATTTCTATTTGTTTTTTTTTTTTTTTCCAGAAACATGAGCTAAAATGCTGTATATAGAAGAGAAAAGAAGAAGGAAAAAGAGACAAGAAAGAAGAAAGAAGAGAGAGGTCCCAAGAAAATCCTCAGTCACTTGTTTTATTTTGTCTCTTTTTTCTCTTTTCTTTCCTCTTGGATGATAATGTAAATTCTTGCCCTTAACATAGAAGAACTTTCCTATAGATTGCAAGCCATGGAATTTCTGATTTTCTGGGGCTCAAGATTAAATGAAATTAAATATTTTTGTCAGCTTCCTTGCAGAAAGAAAGCTTCCCAAAGTAGAGATTCTCTTCTTTATTTTTGTTAAATATTTTTAATGTGGTGGGAATTATCCTATTCATCATCTTTAATGAATGAAATTTGAATGGAATAGTGTGGTATCTAAAATTATAAGAATTAATATTCCATTTTTGAAATATTTGTCACTGTGAGCAGTACCTTACTAAGGGCAATACCAGAAGGTTGAGGACTGCTGAATGTTATATATTCCTTTTTTTTTTCTCAAGTATTTCTCATTGCCACCTGGCAATTTCCTGGAGAGAGGGAAGGAGGTAAGACCTCCCTGTATGTGGGCCCTGCAAGCCACTCATCCAAGACTAAAGAGGCCATTAACACCATTTCTTGATTCTGCATGTAATAGCATTAGGTGGTAAAAAGAAATAAAGCTTTTTAGATTCCTGAATGTTGTTGATATTTCCAACACCCTTGTGCATAAACTATGGGATCTGAAAACCAAGCCATGGAGTGATACCTGTACCAGGAGAACAATTCTGGATCAAACATGGCATGTTTTATCTTCTTCTTTTATTTATTTATTTATTTATTTATGTTAAAAATTAGAAGGAAAAAAAAAATGAAAAACCATGAGCCACATATGAAAGTGTAAGAAAATATCTCATAATCCCTAACTCCTGTCTCTAATTACCATTTTGCAAAAATAAAATACAACATTTAATTTTGAATAGTAATACATGACATTTATTTTGTTTTTTGTGGGATAAACACAAACCCTAATAATTATTTTCTCTTTTATCTCTAAAAAGTTTTAAAGTTGATATATATATATATATATAGAGAGAGAGAGAGAGAGAGAGAGAGAGAGTGAGTGATTGTTTCCTTTACATTGTAACAAATAACAATAATGTCTTTATCCAAATCAATTGGGGTCCATAACACGAATCTTCGTTTGGCTGTTATTTTGGATTGGGAACTCATTCCAGGAATCAGTTACCTTAAATTCATTATGAGAACTAATTTTGAAGGCTCCTTGGTCGCATTTGATTGGCATATAACAAAACGAGTTCTGACCTAATACAAATGTTGGGTTAACATGTACTTAAATGAGTGTTGGCCAAATTTTCTATTTTTTTTAATTATAACTATATTCATATAATCACATAGTCACACATAAGCTTTGCACACATATAACCTTTTAAATGTGATAATAACACTTCAAAATAATCTATAATAAAAATTATGTATTTACAAGTTTGCCATTTGACAGTTTATTTAGAAGTTTTTCATAGGAAAAACTCAAAACTCATTTTGAAAATCTAAAATTAGGATTAGAGGTGATTCTGTGATGAATGGTATTTTCTCATTTAATTCTAGGAGAACTTATGCCATCGTTTCTAACCAAATCACCATTTATCTATGAGAACTCATTCTACCGACCGGAACTCAATCCAAGTTACATAATGCATTCCCAAAATGATTGCCAAACAAGGCCTACGTAAATGAGGTCTCTTGAGAGTACTATCCCCAAAAAATAAAATAAAATAAAAATACCCTTAAAGGAAAAAAAGAACCTCTTCTTCTTTAAACAGCCTATAAATGGCCCCTTTTTATTCATTTTTTGTAATCTCATTTATCTTTTTGGAGCTATTGTCCATTAACACCAGTACTACCACATTGCTTGCTGAGACTACCACGTGAGTAGCACGTGATCAGCCATGTTTATTTTACTCCTTTGTCTTTGCATCATAGAGTGGTGTTTGGATGCAGTTCTGATCAATATCCATTCACCTAATAGTCGTTCCAATTTCTTGTTTGGCTGTGAATGGTTAAGCATTTGAGTTCTCTACTAAACCCCGGCTTTTGTACTTTTGGCGCACTCTTTCTACTCATCTGCTGTCTCTGCAAAGGGATGTTGTACACATCACATCCCCAATTTAGGGCTGTAAACGAGCCAAGCTGAACTGAGCTTTACCCAGCTCTACTCCGACTCGTAAACCTTGAGCAAAGCTCAGGCTCGTTAAAAAATTTTAGATTTGGGATCGTTAAAAAATTTTAGGCTCAGGCTCAACCTCAGGCTTGGCTCGCAAAAGCTTGATGCATAAAAGGCTCAACTCATAAAAAAAGCTTATATTAGTACAAATGCATTAATATTATAGTTGATGATTATTATTATATATAATATAAGATATAGCAATATGAATGTATAATCTCATATCCAAATCGAACCGAGCCTACCCAAGCTCGGCTCAAGCTTGTTAAGATAATGAACTTTTTTTGGGGCTCAAACTCGGCGGCTTTTTCGTAGCACTAATCCCTACAACATCCTATACCCTGTTGATAAGTTATACTTGTATGTAGAGCGATCAATTCGTCCCGTAGAGTTGGACATATCACTTGAAAATAAAAAAAAAATTCATTTTTCTTTTTAAATTATTTCGAGGGGATGGATAACTAATTGAAAATAATGGGTTTTGTTATATGAAATAAATTAATTTAAAATTTTTACTATAAAAAAATGATAGAATAAAACATTTAGTTGGAGGGACCATGAAAGTATGGGCCAAAGGTTTGAACAAATGGGTCACATGGCAACAAGCAAGAAGAGGGGACAGCGACAAAATATGCTAGGAGAAAGTCCATGTTTGATAATGTTGCCTCTCTATTTCTATCAACTTCATTTCCGTTTTCTTCCTTGGATTCATCCTCGAACAAAAGAGTATAGCTACTACTTTGTTTGTCTCTTGCACAAGGCTTTACCTTAAGGCTGGGGACCAAAGCCTTACTACACACTACTTGTCACTGTTGGTAACAACAAGACAACTGGAAGGCTTAACTGTGCATCTCTCTTGTGAAAGAAGGATAGGAGTTTCTGGGACAAGGTTTTCTCAAGTTATTGGAGTTCTTCATATTGATCTTTCAGAGACTAAGAGATGTAAATTAAACCACCTGTGCATGCTAAAGTGTAGCAAAACTGCAAATCTCAAGTTGGGGCTCAAATTGAAGGTGCAACCTCACACTGAAAATGTAGGTCTCTTCACATGAGACGTTAGGAAGGGGACCAAGACACTGTTATATGCTGTTTGTCGGAGGGGTCGGGATTAGGTCGTTGTTAGGGCTTATGTACCACTGCATGCAAGTGATTCCTAGCACACACACACACAGATATGTACACATACACAGAGACAAAAAATTAAAGTTCTTCCCATTTATGAACCTCACATGTGATGCATGGTTCATGGCACAAGAACAAGGTGGTCCTCAAAATCATTGAACTGATTGGTTTTGATCATTGAGAAAACACATCTTTCATTGCACAGTAGTGAGCATAGCCAGCCAAAGACAAATTTCATTACTGATATTTGTATCAACCATGCATGAAGACCCAGTAAGAAAAAAAATAAATAAATAAGGAATTAAGAGGTTTCAGTTGAAGAGATTAGCCTCATTGTGAATAGTCAACTTGAAAAGACCACTTACACTCCTCAAGTAGCTCATACTCATAGGTTGTTCCTAGGGCATCCAGTTGCAGGCCTCTGGCGATCTCAAACTTCTTATAAGTTGCCTGTAGCAGCAATTGACTCTTAAGCTATGATTCAACAACAAAACAGATACCAAGGGATTCATAAACTGATAAACATGCTTCTTGTTCGAAGCAAACACAACCAAACACCTCAAGTGATGTGGAATAAGTTCAGCAGGGCAAGTTCAATTAATTGTATGTTTAAGCACATAATTGTTAGTTGCGTCATACCCATGGATATTTTAGCAAACCCAAATGGGTCCTTTTTAGGTTAGAATTTTATTATAATTTATTAGAGTTTGACTAGGAAAGCAGTTAGAATCAGGATTATCTAGAAAATTCGTGTTAAAATTATACGATAATATTTCATGTTTTGGATGTATTTTAGTATTTTTAGGTCTCTTCAAGTATATGTATTAGATTAGGACTCTTTTTTATTTAATTTTCATCATCTAGATATTCCTAATTCTAACTGCTTTCTTAGTCAAACTCTAACAAATAATAATAAAATTTTAACCTAAAAAGGACCCAAATAATTGGATTTGCTAGAGAATCCATGGGTATGACCCAACTAACAAATATGGGCATAAACATACAATTAATTAAACTTGGCCTGCTAACCTATTCCACATCATCAATGCCTGAAGGTTTTTACTTTGATCAGTTTGAAATTGAAAAATTAACAGACATGGAATAAGTAAATATAAGCATGTAATATACTGCATCAGTTTCAATGCCTTTCAAGTGTTACAATCCATAATCAAAACTATTGACAGAATAATCTAACCAACAACATGAAATACCTGAAGTTTTTTTTTCTGGTAAATAAGCAGAAGATCAGGATCTGCAAGCATACACTCAGACTTGCCCTTTCTCAGTTGACTCAGTCCAGTCATCAAATCTCACCTAAAGATCTCTGAAGGCAAAAGGGTAATAGAATCCAAGCTGTTCTGCTCTGTTTCTTTCTTTTTCTTTTCTCTTTGAAGGGAAGACTACTCTGTTTCACAGCTCTTTTGGCCATTAATGATAGCTTACAAGCAGAATACATACCCGTACTGCACTCAACTAAACAAACATATCAACTGGGTGCAACAAAGCTAGCTGGAGATCAAATAAATATTACTACTCATCAAAGAATAATCACAACTGAGATACTAGTTTTCTTTTCTACTCTTAGAATTATGGAAATTTCCTGCTGTCAACATAACGAGGAACGAAACTCAACCATCTACAAGAATGCGATGTTTCTCGTATGCTACAGTTAACCAAAACTCAATGCAGCCCAAAAGGAAAAATATGATTCCAAATTTCTACTTACAGAAAGAGGCAGCGTTAACTGCCCTATAATCTCAAGCCACAGCTGGCTTACATAGAGGGTGCGTTGAATGTTTATAACATATCGGGTTTCATTTTGTTTTGCATAGATCTCCAGAGGGGGTACTGTAGCAGTCTACAGGTTCCCCATGCTTACATCTTTTCAATCTGCATACCCTTTTTGAAGCTGGTTTCCTCGGCTTATTTTGTACATAAGCGTCCAAAATAGAGATCTGTACATTAGGCTACTAAAGCGTTTGGTTGTTGTCCAGTAGGTCCTTTGGGAATGGTGAAGACCTGATATGGCAGTGAATTTAGCATGCGCCTATACCATATTGATACTATTGAGGCGAGGAGGTTCAATGTCTTTGGTATCCAAGCTTGTGAATTTCAGAGAAGCTTCAATAACTTGGCTATTGGAGTTTGCATGTTCCAATGAAGCTTCAATTTCCTTTGTATCTGAGCTTCCAGATCTTAGATGGAATCGCTTCTTTTTGGTTTTGGGACTTCTTTTTGAAATGGCAATGGCAATGTCGTTCGGAAAGAGGTCTTGCAGCACAAAGGCATGGATGATAGAGGTAATCAGCAAAGCTATTACTGTGAGGGTAGAAATGGCAGAGAGCACGACTGACAGAAATTGAGTTAGTAGATTTGTGACCTCATTTGCATACATGATGGTTGCAATGGAAGCCCCAGTCGTCGGAAAAGTGTACGCCCACCATGCCAGAGAGAACCTATGGACGCGGATGGAAAAAGAAAATCAGAATGTTTTTCACCCCAAGACAGAATTGTCTGAAGATGTACAGGTAGGGATGTACATGCGGGCTGCGCGTGCCGGTCCGGCACGAATTTTTTCGTGCCGAGCACGGCACGACCCAATTATATATCAGGCCGTGCCGTGCCTAATGTTCAGGCCCCAGTCCCGGCCTGGCACGGGACACAATTATTATCGTGCTGGGCCAGGCTTCGTGCTTTGCCTATAAATTGGCAAAACAATTATTCGTGCTCCTGCCTAATCGTGCATGGGCTGTGCCGTGTCGTGGGCCATGACCCCCAGGCCCGGCCCAGCACGATAAGGCCTATTGTGCCATGCTTGGGCACGACCCAAATTGTGCCGGGCCAGGCCGGCACGCATGGCCCAGCACGTTTGTACATCCCTATGTACATGTCTAACAAAAATGTAAATACATGATATACCTGAAGCCTCGAAAGAAATTAACCCGGACAGCCTGTGAAAACACCAAAGAAAAAGTTAGAACTTTTAATATATGTTTAGAGAATTATTCGTTGGAAAGGATAATTTTTAGTGACAGCATAGTAAGTGACAGAGATATGCAGAATGACCAGTGAGAAATAAAGGAATATGGCAATGAAGTAAGCAATCTGTGAACCATAATCAAAGGATCCTTGAATCCGTGCCCATGCCATAGAAGCGACACTAGGTGCTGCAACAAACAGAAAGAACACTGGATGGAGCTCCTTAGGAAGTGTCTCGTTTGTTGGAAGCCTCTGGTAAAGAGTTACAAATAGGACCGTGTAGTGCGCCAACCCAACAGCAAAGAAGAAAATTGGACCTTCTTTTAGCCCTATGGATGCACCCAGCAATGTTCCCACAAAGTTTCCAACAATTGAGAGATGGTTTGAAGGATTGGCCACCTTTGAAAGCCTCCGCTGACCTCCTGACATCCATTGTCCATATATTTTAAGCTCAAGACAGAAGATAGGGGTCATGAGAATATACCAGAGAGCTGCATGCAGATCTTTGGTAAGAGACGGTGGGATTCCGAGAGCTAAGAACAATAAGGCTATCCATGGAGCAAAGAAGAAATTGACACGGATGGGGTGGTAATACTCACGGCGGACCGCGTATATGATTTTCAGAGAATATGTGAAGAAGACAATGGCTGTGAGAGCAACGGAAATGCACCATAAGATGAGATTGACAGTCAGGCTTACATGGAGGAAATTTGTGGAGACAGATGTAGCTAGGGTTTTCCAAAGGATTGCTTGGCTGCTCACACCAAGGCAGATACCGAATGACGAGACTGGATATCGGAGAAGGAATGGCCACTGCTTATCATCTGGAAGCAACAACTCCTCTGATGACTAAAAAGGAGGAAAACAGGTATTAAATCATCCTCTTTGTTCTAATGAAATTAATTTGTAAGGGAAAACAATCAAATACAACAATGTGAAAAATAAATATTAAACACCCATAACCACACATATCAAAATATTGTGTATGCCTACTACAAATTCTCTTTCTCACACACACACACGCATGAATGCATGCACACATATATTGCGGACGGTTATATACAAAAAGAAAATGCATAGAAATGTAAAAAAACAACTTGAATCAACTAATGACAGAAACAGCACATACCCTAAGAGTTTCCAGTTCAGGCCCTTCCAAGGCATCAAAATACCGGTGCACAGGTAAAGTCTCAATCTCGGAATTCTGAGAATTACACACCTCTGATTCAGGTTCCTGCTGTTTTCCACGTAAGTTTGATAACTGCCTCTCAAGTTTTCCAAACCATGTTTTGAAAGAATCAAACCTTTTATCCTTCAACCTGTCAATATTTGGATTCCTTGGTCGTTGCTCTGGAAGATTAGGCACGTTTCCTTTGGCAGCTGCCTCAGCATATGCATGGCCTCCTGGTATTGGTTGAGAATAAAACTTCGCCTGCTTTGCTTGTCTGGGGCCAGCAACCTTAGATGTGGCAATAGAGCCTGGAACTCCACTGCTGAGAGTCTTTTCACCTGTATTACCGGGGAGCACTCTTTCACTGCTTTCTACGTGAGGTCTGAAGGGAGAAGAAGGCATGCTAATAGAAACAGAATGCATCCGGCACAAGTCAATGGCTGGGGATGCATCACTCTGGCTCTGGAAGCCAACTGCATCAACCCCCTGCAGAAAATATATTCAAGTAGGAAAACTTAATGATAAACCATTTGTGCTGTATGGGCACTGATATAAACACAAAGACCACCCTGTCTGACACATTAAAATCAAACTTACATACTCATCCAGAAAGCACTACAAGAGTTGGACTTCATAACTTAGTGTATAACAAGGACACTTCTGCATTTGAAAGAAAGAACCTGAGGTAGCGGGGTGGTAGATCATAAAGAACTGTACATGGCACTGGTGTACATGCAGAGGATGGTTCGGTGACGAACTCTCCATGCCAAAAACCTCAACAGACTGCAAACATTCTGATCCAGATGCCATTTTTTTTTCATTTGGGGCATTCAAATGAATGTGGTTAAACATTTGGGTCAATTATTGTCTTACGGTAACTTGGAGATCTATTAAGCAGAACCAAAAACCAAAACTCGGTTTTGTTACCAGGCGCATGCAGAACGTAATCCAGCATGAGCGTGAGTAAGAGGCAACTCACACGTACTTGAAATGTTAATCCAGCATGAGGATGAGTGACAAAGCCAATTCAGAACATACTGTGTGATCAGGCTCATATTATTGTCTGTCCCTCGAAATCATGTCTGGCATTCCATGAACCAGAAGATTGGAGTGAGTTATCCGTGCCACCACATGGCCCCACCGTGTTTTCCTTGACCTAAGTCGGAGAGTAGGACTCCTCAAATGTAAAAAAAAATAGCTCAAACCCTCCGACCCCTCATTCTCCTTAGTCCACCACCCATCCCCTAGTACCTAAGTACAGCTTATACAAGAGTATGGCGATCAGATATATTATCACAGGCTAAGTTAGAAAACTCCCACGAATCTAATATCACCATCCATATTTATGTTATGATGATGGGCTTTCCACGCAATCAAAGTAGAATTTATGTTCATACTTTGATTGGTAGAATTTCTGCATACTCAAGGCAGAATTTAAATCAACTCGGTTTAAGACAAAAATAGCCTTCACTCTTATTACTTAGGTGTGCATGCCCTGTTGGGTCATCCCACACATTGAACTAAGTGAATTGGTTATAGTAGAGATGTAAGCCTACTCCATATCAAATAAGTTATCATTTACTTTAGCTAATGGACTGGAGGTTTGAGAGGCAGTTGGTTGACAGTGAGTATTCAGGTTACTGCTTTCCTCGATATTATCAAAGCCAGCAACTGCTCTGGATGTTATATGTTTGAAAAGTGGTGGAAGCTCTTCAGGGGAATTCTGCTTTGCTGATCCCAGATTTTCGCTGCTTTCCATGAGGAACAACTATACCTACACCATGAAACAAAAGTGATTAGATAGCACACTTACAATTTAGTAAAGCATAAAGGAATATCATCATTAAAAGTGGTCACATAGAATTATAAAAAGGTAATAGTAATGCACATACAATATACTTGAAGGTTTAACTGTTGCAGACAAATATTTTGTACTTCATGGAACAAAATAGGAATCACCTTCATTTCAAGTTACAAGAAATATCACCTCTTAACTTCATCAACCTCTAATTTATAAAATACTGACCATAACTGAAGAGGGGGGATGAAGGAAAAGCCGATTTGACAAAGGCTAGTAGAACAAAATTTTGACTATTACTGTAACCGTCATTGTGGCACCATTGACTTTTTTGGATTTTATATCAATACACGGCACCACATAGGACACTCAAATATCACTTAGCGACCTTGTGGTTGTATGATCAATGCTCCAACTACCACTAAGAATCTAAGATGTGTGATCGGATGACATGGTTAATGGATCACTGATGAGAGAAGTGCTGTAGCGGGAGTAAATTTTGAGGTGGATCCCACTGCCGAGGAAAGCGTGCAGTATGCTTGTGATTTGGATATATAAAGCTCTTATTTGACACAAGAAAAAGTCAGGGCAATGGGACCAACAAGTTTCCAATAACAATAGACCAAGGGTCAACTACAAGCCCCTAGTCGGTTTATTTGATTATGGATGAATTCTTGACTCATATTCAAGAGGGGGTCTCTTGGTGCCTGTTATTTGCAGATTATGTGATATTAGTAAGCAAATTAGAGGTGACACACAGTTAACAATTCAATGCCAGGGAATTCCTAAAAGTGATCATTTCTTATTTTGGATTAATTGTCCATAGAATGGAGATAGCTATATGGAAGTTGTATATGGAACTTGAACTGGAATCCTAATGGAGAGGTGCTTTGGGGGTGTTATGAGACCAGAGTATCTCACTCAAGCTGAAAGATAAACTTTATCATACTCCTATTAGACTAACTATAATATTCAGAGCAAAATGTTGAGCAGCTATGAAGCAAATTCATAAGATGAACATAACAAAGATGATGATGTTGGGATGGATGTATGGAAAGACTAAGAAGGAAAAGACAAAGAATGAACACATCCAAGAGAATTTAGGAGTAGACCCAATTGGTCATAAAATAAAGTTGATTGATTTATTTTAGGCATGTTAAATGGATAAGAATGGAGGCGCCTGTGAAAAGGTATAAAATCGTGAAAGTTGAAGAGTCAAGCGGTCTAAAGGAAGACCAAGAAGAGCCTGATTGAGTCAATTACAAATGACCTAAAGGTGCATAAACAAAAGAATACAGCATTTAGATATGGATTATATGATGTTAATGAAGAAAATTAAGGAGCAAAAAGTGAAAAATTTGGATAAGGAAAAAAATTATATATATTGCAGCAAAGGGATACAATTTTATTAAACTAGATAAAAATCATAGTGGAACCAAATGATCTAGATGAAAAAAATAAGCTCAGTTGATCATATTATTGAGTACCCTCACAGTAAGGAAATAAAAAAGTAGACTACCAAATTTAGTAACACCACCAGGCAACTCTGGTTTCCTTATGGTTACACCAAATTTCAATCTATAAACTGATACTAACTCTGAACAGGTTGTTCATGGAGATGTGGTGGAGGAATGTTTCCCAAAGGTTCACATAGAAAATTAAAAAGCACAAGCGAAATTATAAAGAATACAGGTAAACCATAACCGATTTCTGTGATGAAGTATTAAAAAAGGATAGCATTGCACAAGGGTGATTAAAGTCATATTGAGATGGTCATAGTAAGCAACCTAGTTTCAGGGCTCCAACCCAAATTCTAACATCCCAGTTGGCTCCCAATATCTAGTAGCAAACCAAGGTTAATCAATTTCCTTAAAGACGTTGAACTCTGATGTACTAAGATGTCTTTATAATTTCAGCCACTCATCGAGATGTATGATTGAGGGGTTACAAGTATGTTGTCGAACCTTTTACAACATATCCTAAATCTTTTGATGAGCTAAACAATAAAGATTATGAAATCAAGCAATATGCAAATTGATGATAATAGGTACTAGCTAATATAACAAACCCAGAAAAAAGCTACATGCATATAGATAGAAACATGATGATCAGGAAACAAAAAGAAACCGAACCTCCAGCTCAATTACAAATAATTTCAGAAACTCTTGTTTTTGAACCAGTGCGTAAAATATATCCAAGCAATCAGATGCAATTTGAGCACTCAGATTAATTGAAGATGTTAGTTCAGTTAAAGCACCAAAAACTGTAGCCTCTTCTCAGAACTGGATGTCTCAAGAAAAATTATAATCAATAGCTATATCTTAGGAAATACCATATACTCCAGGAACAAAAACTAGGTTATATAAATAAGTATGGCAGCTCGCATCTTAAAGCCAGAGGAAGCGGAATAAATAAATAATAAAAAGCACATGAAATGTTCTCATTCACATTTATATTAAATGCATTTCATGTATGATTTAATACTCCTGCTCCACATGAAAATGGCACACCTAATCACCAGAAGACAAAACAGGGAACAGACAAACAATAAATACAGTACCTTATCTAGCCAGCTATATTTAAGATTATAAGTTATATTAAGAAATATGAACAACTTAAGTGAAGATTTTAAGAACTGGAGTAACCTATCATCAACAGAATATGGTAACTCAGAAAGGCAATCTGCAGACTTCAACAACTTATCCATGAAGATACCTTCCTATACTTTATCCTCTGTTCACCAAATTCGGATTGACTAGATGCAAACAGCACACGTGCAATATAAAATTATTTCACAGTTGAAATGCAAAGGCACAACTAATTGGGCCTGGAATTGCATATATATGGTATGCTAAAGTTAGAACTGAGCAGCTGGTTTTTTGTGAGCTCGAGATCTCAAGAAATCTAAGACTTTTAGAAAAAGGAAAATGTTATTTTGTCGTCTTGACTTAAATAAACAAAAGCTGTCCTGATAAGTATCAATCGTCAACAACGGTGTGACATCACCTAGCAATGTAAATTTAGAAAACAACTAAAATCATCCCACGATGGAACCAACTATTTATTTTATAGTAAAGTAAATGTATATGGATAAATAAATAGTGGGTTCCATCGTTTCTATGGTTACTTCTTAATCCATGAGGTCATTTCTATACACCGGAGCTCCTTCGAGCAAATATGTGATCATGACAGTACACTGATGCATAAAACACGAGACTGTTCTATAATTATATTAAATCATAGTCATAGTTTTATTCCTAATAAAATCTACAATAGATAAATCCACAAAGCTTCATCCTGTATTTAAAAAATAGTTCATGCTGATACACAATATTCCAGAGTTTTCAAAACAATTAAATATACAAAAGAGAAGTATTGAACAAGCAACCACCATCAATGGACTAATGCCAATCATATAGTAGTTATATATATAGATAGATAGATGCTCTTAATCGAAGCCAATAAATAAAATAAAATACTGGGTACAAAAAGTAATTTAAATTCTGAGAAATTTACAGACGAAATAACAAAGTGGAAAACATGTGACATTGATATGGCAATAAGTTAAACAGAGTCAAATTTATCAAAACCAGAAACAAAAATAATCAAGAACAACTGATTACCTGGGATTGACAGCTATATTTCTTTGAAATTCAAGCTTCTTGCACCGCCAATTCAGGACCGTGGCTTTCGAATATATAATCTGTACATTAAGCATCACATTAGACAGCAACAAGAACCATACCACAGATTCAAACAATTAATGCCATTTTATAAATATTAGCAGGAGAGAGAGAGAGAGAGAGAGAGAGAGAGAGAGAGAGAGAGAGAGAGAGAGAGAGAGAGAGAACTGTAGCTAGCTTCAATACCTACCAGAGAGAGAGTCCAATACGCCTCTTGATTGGGACCAATAAATATGTCGGAATCAAGAACCATATATTTCCGAGAAGCTACCCCACATCTACGGCGAATCGCCATTATTGTAAGCTCTTACTTAAAGGTATCGCTTTTAGAGAATCAATGAGAGGATTAGCACGCGTTGAGACTTGAGAGTAGAGATCGAGTAATCTCACCCAAAAAAAAAAAAAAAAAGTGCAGGAAACAAGAATGAAAAAAATAGCAGAACTGTACCGATTCAATGGATTCGAAAATTAAATATTCGATAATTATCCAGACATTGTCAAGGGAATGGGGGAAAGCAATGGTGGTGCAAATCCGACTAGTTTATGACTCTCAAACCAGAATTTCACCGAATTTTGACCGGAAATCAAATTTCCAAATTAAAATCTAGTTTAGAAAACCTTACACTTCGACCGTAAAAGTAAGTTATCTATCATTGATCTTCGACGTCGAGTTGGAATTCCATTCAGAAATGAAGATCAGCTGGCGAAGTACAACGAAACCCTAACCATGAATTTCGCTTCCGATGATTAAAATATTAATTCATCCAACAGTGAAAGATCCAAAGAAAGGAATTTTA
The DNA here is from genome assembly GCA_031762675.1 of Pachysandra terminalis. Classification (NCBI taxonomy): domain Eukaryota; kingdom Viridiplantae; phylum Streptophyta; class Magnoliopsida; order Buxales; family Buxaceae; genus Pachysandra; species Pachysandra terminalis. The sequence goes on from JAUPMG010000009.1 coordinate 3,350,454, forward strand.
TAAGATGGATGGTTTCCCGCCATTAAAAATGGAGAACGACCCGTTTGTCTTTTGCCGCCACTTTGAGGTGGGTCCACATGGACCACATCACGCCGTCAGCTTCTCTGCTACCAAACTTTGACCGTATGAAGCCAGTACTAACTGGCGTTCCGTATATTAACCATGAATGCGAGCTGGTCTGTTGCTTCCACACCAATCTTATTGACTTTTTTTTCACATTTTCGTCCAAAGGGACACACACATAATTAAGGGTCGCCCGACGCCCACGATCCGATCCGTAGCGGCCGGTTCGTACTGGAATCGGCCAGGACCGGTCCTAAACCTTGGACCAAATTGGAACAATCAAAATCGGTACGAACTGGTACAATCGATACCGGTATAGATCAGCCGGTACAACTACTCTGGTGTTTTTTTTTTTTAATTTATAAATTGGATAGTCTAGATCGGTATCGATCTCGACCGTTACCACCAATCCTATGATCGGTTTGGTCGATCCAATCTTTTTTTAATTTTAGAAAAAAATAGGTGGTCCACTTTTTGTACTGATGATGAGTCAATTTGAAAATTAATTTAATTCAATCATATTTTGACATGTGGCAAGGTCAAATATGCAATTACATACAAAGAATGTGTAAATTTGAATCTTGAATAATGCCTGAAAGTATATTTCGATGAAAGCCACTCTGGGAGAATTATCTCGAACTTAGCAACATATTTCGAAGTCCTACTCGAAAATGGATTTCGAATCACATATTCGCAAATGAATATGAAAGCATATTTATTTTAACCATTGGTGATGCATAAATCGGTAAATAAATTACCCTTGGTGATTCGTGCAACACAAGGTTCGAAATACCTGCTTACACTGGCCTAAATAAA